>JAIPRN010001037.1:0-56154 GCA_025469175.1 Geopemphigus sp. TES_GeoC_2020
AAGTATATATATATATATATATATATATATATATATATATATACATACACACATAGGACTTGGAAAATTGAGTATTTTTTCTATTTCGTTAAATCGAATTAATAAAACGAAATATACGAAATTCGGTCAAGTTAAAAGTCACTTATATTTTTCTTTTCGACTTCGAAAATTGACTTTTAGAAAGTAGAAAATAGTTAACGATGAAAAACCACGTTCCGACATCTTATACAGGGTGTTCAAAAAGTTCGGATAGACGTTAATTAATCTTTTTGAACGCAGATTTTAGCATAATGTTAGCGCCTTAGAGTTTAAAACGCGCGTATTCGAATACAATTGTCACCGTTTCCCTCGCCAATTTCATAAGGTACAGAAAGTATTAACCTTACGTTACTGTGGAAATACGAAAGTGAATAACAGAACGGCGTTTGAATTTTAAACGTACGTTAAATATTTACGAAAATATTTACGTAAAATATCTATTTTACGAAAAAAAAACGCTCGAAATTAATAACGTTTTAAAACAATAATTTTATTGGTGGTTAGATGTCCAAGAGAAATGTATGTTCATAAATTGTCCATAGAAAACACTGTTCGATACAGTTACGTTTATGTTATCAAACGCAATTTAACGTCGCCAATTTAACAGGACGTAAATACTTTTGTACGAATAATCAGCTTGAAATTTAAGTAGACGAAAGGAGGAAATATTATACTCGATTTTAACTCGTAACTCGTTAATGTCCCAGCTCCTCTCGAACGCGCGTAAAAATCGAAGTTAGACGCGTCGGTATAAATGTTTGCGCGGTTCGGCGGTACGTATATTTCGACTGACGACGATTCGCGGCGATATTACGATATTTTCGAATTCGAAGTGTTTCGGGCGTCGATATAGATGCCGTGAAGTGGACGGCTATTATGTTCATTTAACGACTTGGTCGTACACATATGAACCGTCGTGCGGAACGAATGCTGGACCGGACGGCCACCATCTGTGCCTTTATAACGCGTACCGTTTAGTACCGCGTTTTTTTCCCTTCCGCCACACATGCGACGGGATTTTGAAAGAAACGGCACGAAAACGTATAAGGACGACCGTATAACGACGACGAAGAATATAAAATATACGAGTCGTTATCGTTCTTTGTTTTCCGGAATAATCGCGCGGGTAAAAATCAGATATTAACGTCGCGTACACGGGCACTCCGTAGCGCGGGCCACCGGCGTATACTATATTTTTCAATCCAATTTACCTCGTTCCACTAATTCGACGTCGGTACTTGGAAATTTGGGCAAGTCGCGATTTTTTCCGTATCGGATCCCGAACGACGCGAATAATTTATTGGCATTACGGCGACGTGTGTTTTTTTTTGTTTGCGTTTCGTCCGCGAACAACACCGGACGAGCTACCTACGTTCCGGTAACAAATTGTATCAGCAGAGTGGTATCCTTTGTTCGACACGTTCGTCAACGTTTCCGGTATGGTTTCTATAAACGCGATTAAAACGATCCCGAAAATGTCGACAACGACGAATGAACCATTCGGACACGTTTCGGACGTGGAGGATATTCGTAATTTTTAAAAATTCGAAACGTAGAAAAACGCGTATAATGGTTTTTCAAATATGATAAACTCGTCGTCGTTTTCGGATAGCGAACGATAAAAACAAAAACGTCCCGTGTTTGGTTTAATGTTCACACAACACCCGCGGTTCGTTACCATTTTTTTCTTTTCGGATTTTCAAAAATGGCCAATTGTCCAACCGTTAGTCGCGCGTTCGTAGAAATTCGGTTAACTCGCCTACGTATACAAATAATATGTAATCGACGACGCACACGGGTTTGACACCCCTATCGAAATGCACGGATAGGAAATTAGAAGCGTGTATTGCGACGAACTATTACGAACAAAACGTCGAAATTGATTAGGAAATGTTTTCGATAAAATTTAATTGGCGGCGTCGTAAAAAAATTGCTCGCATCCCTCGCGGCTAATGTCCAATGTTCGCCACCGCACTACGTACGATAATATACGTCGACAGTACGTGACAACGGAACAATGCCGACTGGACGCGAATCGTTTTCGAAATCGAACCGTAAATATGCTCGAAACGGGTTCGCCGTACGCTTAGACCACCGAGTTCACGATTATTCGCGCGCACGTGCGCACTCTAAAAACGTACACAATACTTCCGTTTACGGCCCAAACCGTTTCCAAACTGAAAACTTATCGTTAATATTTATAGTCGTCACCGCCGATTATACGACTATTATTTAATATCTACTGTTAAGCTATTGTTTCAACAGTTCGAATTTAATAGAATATCCGTACATAAAATCGCAATTTTATTCCAAAAATCGCGTTAACGTTAATCGTAGAAGAAAAAATATCGTAATTTTCGGCGGTTTCGGATATAAGCGTGTGTCCGTCCGGCGATTATTTCAACGCTGAAAAATTAATGCCGTTCAGATATACTAAATATTACGTTTATATAACGATAAGATTTAACGACTTAATACACAAATACGTCTAGATCAATTGGAATTTAGAGTATGACATTTGTACGTTGATAACGCTTAAGATAACCTATTGTTGTTGTTGACTAAAAATTGAATAATTATTTCGTTCTACCGGTTTTTTTTCAAATACTGGATGAAAATAACCGTCGCGATAGAATTCATTTTTAAAAACAAATTCGACGCTAAAACGTTCCCGCTTTGAAAACGATACTTTTAACGAAAACACAAAAAGAAAAGCGCAAAAATAATAGTTTAAATAACGTTTCGGAAACTCTACTTTGAAATTCAATAATAATACTTCGGTTTCGTAAATCACCGGCCACCACCAATATAATGAATAAAACACGTGACGATTACTAAGTTATTTCATGGAGTCGGCGTAACGACGAATGTTATCACCAATTATCGACGAACCCCTTCCCCACCCATCCCTTCAGCACAGCCACTAGTCGTTCGGTAACGAATAATTTTTCGCTCGACGGTACCTAAAATCGTTCGCGTACCAAATCGAGCGTTAAATGTAGGCAACCCACGAGGTAGCCGATATCCGCGGTAACCGGGTGACTTGGTTTTTATTTTCATCGTCGTATTTGCGTCGGTGACTTGGACGAACAGCTCCGTCGACGGGAAGAAGAACGTAAAAATATCAATACCATCGATCCTTTGTACGCGTATGATTGGCGCGTACGAACATAGATCGTAAATCGGCCCGTGGTAATTCGATCTCGGCGGGTCCAATCGCGATTCCCCTGTTCGGTCCCACGCCGTCCCGCCATCCGAACACACTTGCCGCCGCAAGATGGTCGTACACGGGACGGAAACGTGGAACCCTTACATTAATTACTACACGCCGCGCGGTCGGCGTACATACAGGGCCTCGGGATCGACACGAAAAACGCGGCAGTTAAAACCGTCGCCGCGGGACGGATGGTGAAAACGTAGAGGTTTATAACCGCGACACATTCGCTGGCGTATACGTACGTTTAAAACGAGAACGAAAAACAAAAACCGTCGCGCCAAGTACGGTTTACGTGTTTTTATAATACATTATCCTTCGCGAGTTTATATGTCGAACACGCGCGTAGGTATTCGTTTTTTCGTAGTAAACGCGATTCGTCTTCGTTTTCGACGGTTTCTTATCGTCTCGGGACGTGTAGACGATATCGTCGCCGTTCGGAGTTACGTACAGGCACAACTATTTATCCGACAATTTGGTAAACAATTGCCGAACGGACGGTACGCGGTTCGCGCGTGCAAAACGATCGATATCGATGCGCTACGTTAAATTACGACGTAAACAGAATCCCGTAAACGGAAAACAATATTTACAATTCTATTGATAACGTGTGTTCCTTTTGTTCGGTCCACGAACGCGCACAATTTCGTGTAGGAGTTCGACACGAGTAATTTTGCCGGTGCCAAATCGTATCTAAAAACGACCCAATAACGGCAACCATTTCCCTCCCCCCTCTTCTTCCGTCGGTTTAATTGCCGACACATTCGTTACGAACCATTTTTAAGCGTTTATTATATTATTATTATATTTACGTTTTGTTAATCTCAAAATTAGACGAACGTAATATTTCAACGATATTTACCGTATTCGTGTTGATTATTATAAACTATTGGCGTCGTCGCTCAGAATCGTTTTGACCAGCGCAATAGTTATCAAATTAAAAAATTATTATCGAAACTCGTAAAATGTCTGTCTAAGCAACTCGATTGGGCCGATATCCACAGCGTTTACCGCAGCTCACTGCCGCTTTTTCAAAAATATCGGATAATTTACCGACGACGATTTTTCCATTTAACGAGTTTATATTTACGTCCAACGGCCAAAAAACGACGTTATCCCAGTAAACACGATAGTTTTTATTCGTGATTTCCATAATTTATATCGTATATATATATATATATCACTGTCCTGGCAATTATCGATTGTTTGGCCGCGCGTACACATTCGTTTAATAAGGAAATTTCCCCCAAGCGTACGACGATCGAATATCGAAAAGGAAACGTTTATTTGGTCATTACAGTTCGAACGAAAAACGGAAAAGTACGATGCCGCGAGGAGTGGTCGCGTATTGCCGATATTGTCACTGGATCGTCGACAACCGAACCGTGGTACGTACATCCGTCGTTTTTTCTTTCAGACTATTACGCGCTTCGTAAACGCGTATTATGTACATGGCGCGCTCCTCCGGAAACGAGTTTTTCTTAACGCGACCCGTGTACGATATGTCTACAGGACGACGACGTGTATGGTCTCGTTCGGATCGCGGTCGGAATTTAAGACGACTGCGAGTCAAGCGTATAGGAAATTCGTTGTACGACATAAACGATATAAATGTATATGTATCCGTAGCGGTTTCCCTAGACATTAATAACGGCGCGCGTACACCGAAATAAACAATACGTTTAGGCCCATACCCTTATACGATACGACGCGCACGATGAATTAAACGTTCGCGTGGTTATTACGCACTAAACACGCCGTGCTCGATTTGTCGTTCTCATTTTTGGCTCGTGGTACCGCGCCACAGTTATTGTGTAATACGTACACGAAACGTTTATGCCAAACTTGAACGCGTCGTGCGCCATTAGCATTTAGTGGGGGGGGGCTGGTTTTCAAACGTTTCAACTACCGCCCCCCGCCGATCGATCGCGCGCTACGATTTTATCGTTTTTAGATAAATGTACGGTCCGTAGGAAAAAATCGCGCACAACATTATCGCGCCCGTGTCCGGGAGTCCGTCGTAGATCCATTGTACCAATCAATCGACATTGTTTCGACGATCAATATGATTTGATCCCACGTCCTAGTTGTAAACTCGAGTATTATTAGTAGCGACGATACAAACTCGTAATTAGAATTATTCGAACCGACTAAACAAAAAATTTGTCGACGAAAATCAAGTAGGTTTAAACGTTTTTTTTTTTTACAACGAATTTGAGAATTTGTCGATCTTTTTATGAAGTTTGGCCTTAAAACTCTGGGTTCGTAATATCTTACTTAGAACTTAGTAGTCAAATCTGTAACCTCTTGCATACATGTTTGTAGAAATCGGCGTATGTAAAGTATGGTATTTGCCATACAGGCATCCAAAATTATTACCATAACACGTCAATTATTTCCACTTTTATTAGTTGCACGCGTTTTTAATATATATTTATTTAATAAGGCTAATACAAATAAATACTCAACTTATTCATTTTTGGTTTAATTTATGTAATTACTAACATATTAACTACATAATTAAATTAGTTAATAACGAACCGAATTAACTGGTTGATCTTTGTTCATATATATAGCTAGAGACACACGATATAAAAACGATAAAAAAAACGTGTACATTGTTGTATAACGTTTTTTTGCCTCGAAAAATGATTATTTGATTATTTGACGGAACCGCGAGAAATCTTTTTAAGATTTTTTTGTTGTGTATGTGTAACAATTTTTTTTATTTCCGACGCTACTGTATATATATATATATAGCGGTCCAGAAACGCATCTGTAGTAGAAAATCACATACAAAACAACAGCTGTATACAGTAGACGACGACGTTTCAAGATTTTTTTTCTTTCTATCTATATACGTTATCCATATTCTATGGACGCGGTTACACCGTTCGGGCAAAACGCTTACGGGTGTTAAATAATCGTCGTTCTTTACGCTGACAATTGTAGCAGAACGTAGAAAATCTTCGTCGTCCCGACGTGCGCTGCCTCGATTCGACACGTTTCGGCGTCGAATTTGACGAAAACGACGTTTCCAAAATATGATTCGCCCGAGTCGATTATTATCGAAAAAAAAACCGTCATTTTTTATTCATTCGCGTACACCGTTAACCTAACCATAACCGGCCGTACCGTCCGTACTGTACACAATTCGTAGTCCCTGCGCCACGGTCGGTTCGACATTACCCTTCCATCGGGTGCCCGTCCGGTGTACCGTGGCAGCGCGAACAACGTTCTCGTATAAACGTTATCGTATCGCTTTATCTATGTCGCGCCACTCGGATTGCCGAGTGAGCACATTCGCAACGTCCCTCCCCCCCTCACCCCGGGTACGTAAAAAAGAATAAAAAAACAAAAACGATTGCAAAATTCGTTCGTTCGCGGGCGCGCGTGTGCGTTTTGTTTAGACTCCACAAATCGTTTACGCGGCGACACGATAGTATATACACGCGTTTGTACACGATGCACTACGTATGTACCGTGTACAACGCGGTTAATAACGCGTTTCGAGCAACATACTCTAAACAACGTATTAAACGTCCGCAGGGCAATAGTAACGAACAAACGCGTACGGACACACCAACGATTTACAGTGCATTGTGTTAACGAAACGAAAACGATTTCATTTTCCGTGGTTCGATCGATAATTTATTTTCGAACGGCGCGTTCAATTTTCGTTCGTATAAGTTGGTCCCCGGCTCCATTTTCGTCGTTCGTATATTCGTCCAACGGTTTCCGTCCGACCCGAACAACAATACGCGTTTCGAAAATACCCCGCGACACGAGGGACGACGCTTTATGGGGAGGGGGGAGACACCCTCGCCCGCCATCATCGAATCGAACAATGTTCGTCTAGTCACTATACGTTACGATATAATGAACACGTTTTAACGAGTTTGAGCGTTCTGCCCCCCCCCATTGTACACGCGTACGGTACGCGTGTCCCTCGCATCGTTTTCCCTTTTCCGATACCCTTCTTAGGACCCGCGCGCGTTCGTTATAACCGGCACCGTAACCCGGTGTTCCGTTCACGATTTTAACGAACTCAACGCGTTCGTATACGATCATAACACACGCCCGTACGAGATCTGTTAATAAACATAAATAAACTATTCGTGTTTATAAACGGTAAACTACCGGAATCGTTCGCTATTCGAAAACAAAAAGATCATTTTCGTCTATCTACAGTTCTTTCGAATTAATCTCTTCTTTGAGAATCGTCGTCCCCTATACACACACACACACACACTTTGTCCAACGTATTTGCCATCGATCGAATTCCATTATTCGGTACGACTTAAAGCGGCCAAAAATCGCAGGGGTCCGTGTTTGGTAAGTATACGGCTTGACCAATTTAACGAATTCCACGCTCGGCCGTGGATTTCCGAACGAAGTTCGAACAACGAACGAGTGCGTGGTTATCGTTATTTCCAGTACTTTGAATTACACAGGTCTAGTATTTCACGTCGAACACCTAATTACCGGTTTCTAAATCACTGGCGAGATAACTCGTACTGTCAAAAGACCGACCGAAATCAGGATCATACCGCGAACTCCATTTATTCGTTCGTTCCACCGCGACGTTTACACATTTTTTTTTTTTGAAACGATGAAAATCGCTTTTCAATACGTACTACGGTCGTAAGTATATTGTCTTTCAATACATTTTGTGATTGGCGAACAGTACGTTAACAGTCGACACGAACTAAACTTATATATGTATAAATATGTAATGTATACGCGAAAAATGTGCGCACCACCGGTGTTGTTAAAAAAATGTAAGCTAATCGAGTTTTATTGACTTCAACGGTTTCCGAGAAAACTATTAAACGGCTTACGTTTAAAAGGTTACGCCAAATTTTAAACCGATATCAAAAACGTTTAGGTAAAAGATTTAAAGCAAAAATAAGGGAATATACGCTATATTTCGAGATTTTTAAAGTCGCGTTCGTTTCGTAAATTTTTCTCGTAGTTTTTCCTGTCTATCAAAAAAAAAAAAAAAAATCGTATCGAAATATCGTAAGCCGTCGTTTCGATCGTCGTACGATAATAATCGTTCTTATTTCTTCGAACATATAAGGGACATGCCGCGGGATGTCGTCGTAACGATGTTGTTAACACAACAGCTACGAGAGCGGAACGATGGTTTTGTGGAAGAGCCAGTGACGAAAGGAATTGTATATAAAATAAGACGGCGGGCGGCGAATGGATACGCGAGAGATCGTGCGAAGTGGAAGGCGCGGTGGTCACAAGGGGCCGACGATAGCCCGGAGAACGGGCGAACGATTATTTCTCAATAATTATCGTAGAGTCCCGCGAGATATATCGCGTACTGCCGTCCAAACACGTGGTGGCCGACGACGGATCCATTACATTCCTACACCAATAATAATAACGACGATCGTCGTCGGCCCGGCAATATTATCACGACATTCGGAGACACGAGCGCGTATCGTGATTGTATATTATCATTATTGGGTTCCGCGCTGTCGAATGGTGTTCGTTTATTAAAATAATTAAATCTCCGCCGCTCGTTTAGGTATTTAACCCGAAGGTCGTCACGCGGTTAGGAACCGTTAAGTTACTACGCGCTAAAGTCCAAATTCGATCCGTACCATAGCGTAACAATTGGGCGCGCGCGTTTTTTCGGTCGAATTCGTGAAAACATTTCGAACGTTCTCGTTCGGCGTGTCTGCCGAAATAGTTTCGTTCCAGACAATCGGGACGAGGACGAGATGGTTCGAGACGACACGACCGCGTCGAACGAACGAACGAAACACGGCAAGCGCGATTTTCCGGCGAACCGTTTCCGTTATCCGCGACACGATTTTCGCAAATTTCGTTTTATCAAAAACGATCCGGAACAAAATTTTCGACACTTATCTACGCGTACCAAAAAATGGAAACCGGAACGCGACGTATAATACGCGCCGAACAAATTCGAATTCTGAAGGATGATAGAACGTTACGCGAACGTAAATCGTACTTGGAACGAGGAAAACGCGTAAACATGACTCGCGAAATATAACCACGTCTTCGGCAGGCGGGAGAGTCGCAGATATTACGTAATATTTTATCTGAAGGCGTATTTATTTTACTACTAAAACGTGGGTACGTAGCGCCTACGTTTTTTTTTTTTTTTGGTGGGGAGAAACGTTCGAACTTAAGAGACCAGTGAAATCACGTCACAAAAATTTTACCATTATTACGTACCCGTATTTTTAACTCTTCGGATTTATTATCGTACGTCAAAATTGCCGTATAGTTAATAATAAAGACAATAAAGCCACACGGTGTCCCGCGTAATCGGATAGTACTGAAATAATCGCTCGTAGATACGGGCGGTATAAACGCACGAATTTATCGGGAAAACACGCGTCGTCCGTTCTAAATTCGGAAACGACCGGTGGCTTTCGACGATAATCAGCGTCGATAATAAATAGTATTATCGATTTAACGCGTCAATGGTGGTGGTAAGGAGATCAAGAGGGATGGCTAGGGATTTAAAGGAGCTGAACGGGACAACGCGTTTTATGAACAAGACAATTAAAATGAATGTAGGAGAGAACGCGGATGATATCGTTAGGAGCGACGAGCGCACGAAAGAGAATCAACGGAGGGGACCAAGTTTATACGTACGGGCGTAAACACGTAAACCGCGTAATTATGCGGTCAAAAGAAGAATGTAGATTGACGAGAACCAAAACGGATAAACGCGTTTTGTATTGTTTGGAAGGAATATTATTCGCGAGCGCGTAATTTCTGCGCGTTTCCAACGAATCGTGGAAAGCTTACGGAAAACTTAACGGTTTCGAGCCAAAACACGCGACGACGAAAATTGGACGTTCCCGGGGCGAAATTCGATTTTTTTTTTCGAAAATAAATTTGAAATTCATTATCGGCGTACGTACACGGCAGTCCCCGTCGTTTCGTACAATACAACGGAATACTTACACGCGGTGTTCCCTCGGCCGTACGCAGTGGTGCTATAGAAAGTGCCACACAGAAAACGAAACACACGGCGGACATATTGTCTTTTTATCGATAACATACACACGCTCCGGTTATTATTATTATAATTATTATTACGCCACTCGAATGTTTCGAACGATTGCGATAAACGGCGTCGACGTGTTAAATACCGAACAATCGCGAAGTATAAATATAATACACGTACGAAATAATCGGGACGGCTATTGCCCGTTATCTAAGTAACGGCACTCGCGCCAGTAATCAGAAACAAAGAACGCGTTTTAAATTTACCCGCCCCGTGCTCTCGCGTTGTGACACCGCCGGTTACAACTCGTTACCGTCGTCGTATTTGTGTTTACGGCCGGTGTTTTTCGTCCTCTCCCGTCGACGTACTCGTACTAGCAGTCCCACAATCAGCCCCGGAGGCGTAACGACAATACCGGGGGCAAAAGGCCACAAGCCCCGACGCAAACGTGTAAAACGTCCGCAAAAGTCGTAATTCGTTTCGTCGACGAATCACGATTTTCTTCGGTGTTTCCCGTCGACGCGAACCGACGATCTAAGGACGTCCGAAATACGTTTAAATTCGAAAACGAACAAAAAAAAAAAAACGTATTTCGTTCGTCGATTATTTATCGCGGGCATTTGTTATAAAAATTAGGCGCCTTTCTCGCACGGTTTATCCTTACCGGCGTAGGATACGATGTACAACATCCTAGTTAGACGGTTATTCTATTAGTCAGTACGTACTAGTAAACGTACGTACGAGTATTGAAGCGGGACATAAGAACAATCGTAATAATCAAAAGTACAGAGTTTAATAATATATTAATGTATGTACAAGTCACGACGAGTACAAAACACACGTCTGTTTCACACGGCCGATTCGTACGGAAATCGTAAATACGCGCGCAGCCATCACCACGTGTACGTATATATATATATATATATATATATATATATATGTATGTATAACGACGGCGGAATAAAAATAATAAACCGAACGCGCGTAAAAACGACGCGACCTTCGATCGGTGTCGCGGCGGTTGGATTTCGTGAGTAGATCGACGAAAAGAGTACGGTATTAAGTACACAAACGGAAATCGGAACGTCGATTTTGGAATTTTTTTTGTCGTTTGTTCTCCCTGTCCCCCTGGCCGTCCGTTACGAGCACTAGTATACGGGCCGGGGACTATTGTTGTGGCGCGCGCGTGTGATTACATTACCCGTTGTGCGCGACGTCGGACGGTTATTTTTTCGTTTTTGTTGTTTTCGGGTACTCTCGCGCTTCGCGTCTCCATCGTTCTATATACATATATATATATATATACTACGAGAACGGTAGATGGAGGCATAAGAGACGGTGGGAGGGAGGGAGTAAAGAGGGACGCGATATTTGACGGAATCGTACGAAGTTTTTAATATTTACACGCTTATGTAATGGAGGGGTGGGAGGGGACGCGTACATAATATTTTTTCCATAGACATTACCGCGAGGGGAACGCAAGGGAAATAAAGGTGGGGAGGAAATGACGTACGAAACTCGGAGGGAATATAAATAAATTTGGGGAACGCGTAATTATCGTGTACCGAAATCGTTTCGGATTTCGCGGCGCCGTTTACAGGGGCGTCTTGCCGCCACCCAACGGTACCGTGTCGTCGTCGCTGCTGGCCTGCGAACCGGACGGCTCCTTCCGGAGCCCGGTGGCGAAACTGTGGATCAGGTCCCGGAACACGGTGCCGTCCATGTTGCCGGACAGGTAGTACATGAACAGCCAGTCGGAGTACGTGGTCTGCTTGGCGATGGTGGACAGGTCGACGGGGTCGAGACGGATGCCGGGGGACGCCTCGCGGAGCAGCAGCCGGTTGAACGATTCGCGCGAGTGCAACGCGAACTGGACGACGCGCCAGAGGAGCGCGGCCACGCTGATCGGTAACAGCACGGCGACGAACCAGAACCAGAGCACCGCGTAGATCTTCTCGTTAATGATGTTCAGCGCCATCACGCACATGGCGTCGTGCGTTTGTATGGTACCGGACGGACCGAACTTGTGGAAATCGCATTTGGTCATTTTGGGGAACACCCGGTCGAACGGGCCGCCGTCGTCGTCGAACACGTGCAGCCCGTACGAGTAGAACTGACCGCCCAGGAACCTATCCATGAGCTTCAGCTGGAACACGACGTTGACCAGGTTGAGCGTCTCGCAGCCGATCAACATCATGGCCCAGTTGCGGTTCATTCGGAACCTGGTCACCGTGTCCAAGTGGTTCATGACGCCGCGCATTTTCGTCCATCTGGTCGCCTCGGACGTGATGGTCCGGGGACCGGCCACCATGTCCTTGTCGCCGTCCACTTTCAGGTAGAGCCGCTGCAGCCCGTTGACCAGCAGGGCGATCGTGCCCGCCTCGTACGTGCGCCACAACAGGTGCGGCAAATAGAACAGGATGGCCTGGCCGAACAACACGAACGGCACCCACTGGTAGTACGCGTGCCGGACGGGCTTCGAGTCCCACTGGACCGGGCCCACGCCCGGATGGGCCGAATGGTTGGCGCCGGGCACCGTGTACGTGGTGGTGAAGAAGCAGAACGTGTTGACGACGTGCACGGGAACGCCGGTGGCTATGCACCGGATGTGCTCGCCGATATACTGGCGACTGCACACCAGCGTGGTGCACGCCAACAGCATGGCGAACGTGAGCCGGTAATGGACGCGGAACGCCGAGTTGTCGATGGTGACCAACTTGATCCGGGCGAGCCGGGACTGGCTGAGCACGGTGCTGAACACGCCGATCATGGTGACGGGGCGCTGCTATTGGCTGGCCCGGGTGACGGTAGTGACGGTGGTGCGGACACGACGAGAACGAAATACGAAAAAGCCGGTGGAACAAAACGGGACGCCGATAGGAAGACGGACGGTGCGCGGATTAGTGTACCGAACGCGGGAAAACACGCGTGTGTAACGACGGCGGCGCGCGTAATACTACGACTGGAGCGCGCGCGCGCGCGCGCTAACCGACGACGTATGCACCGGTTGCAACGACGGCGACCCCCACCGCGCTCAGCCGTCGGTTCCGTTGTGCCGCCTGCCGTCGCTACCCGATCGTCGTCGTCGTCCGGCTGCTGCTGCTGTTCGACGTCCGTTCAAAAGCAGCCTCACGGCCGTGCCCCTAAATCGTCCCCGACCGAGTGCGCTGGCCGACGTTCGTTTTCACGTTCCGTACGTCGTCGTGGCCACCAGTGGGGGTGCCGGCCGTTGGGTTAGGTTCGCCGCCGTTCGTTGGACGGCCGACACGTTTCGGGGCGAATAAACGAATAAAAATTCCGTCGGAAAATTATTATTCCGTTCGCGTTATGGGACGACGACGATTTCCGTGTTCCTTCGTTTCGACGCGCTAATAATATAATCGGGCGGACATTTCGATCGAAATCGTTAAAACGCCTTCGAATACGAAAATATCGCGGCCGTTAAATGACAAATCGGCGGCCGCCCGTATTTTCTACGGCTTTTCTCCCTCGTTACTCACCTCGGCGAACGGATAATTTCGATAAACAATTGCGGCGTCGGCTCCTGGCGGTCGCGACGATGTCGGCCGTTTTCGTTATCCGACGAATTCGCGTATGGCGTACGTCCAACGGATACGTAACGGTGTACGACGTCCCGAAATTACGTACGAATTAATCGCGGACGGTATATTTCGGCGGCGGTCGGAGTCGTCGGCGAACGATTCGCGCCGGAATTGGTTCGTCC
Organism: Geopemphigus sp. TES_GeoC_2020; assembly: GCA_025469175.1. Taxonomy (NCBI): domain Eukaryota; kingdom Metazoa; phylum Arthropoda; class Insecta; order Hemiptera; family Aphididae; genus Geopemphigus; species Geopemphigus sp. TES_GeoC_2020. The sequence continues at coordinate 13,978 of JAIPRN010001037.1, forward strand.
TCCGCCGTCGTTCCGAAGTTGTAAACACGATCGAGCCGTACTCCCACGAACACGAAAAAATGTCGAAAATCCATTCGCCGAGCTTCCTCTAGTCGTTCGATCGTCGAATCCAGCCGATGTGCAGAATAGAATCGGCCAACCGAATATGAACGATATACACGTACATCGAAATGATTAACGAATCCGTTAAATCGATTAAACTTGACTGTGTCGACGTTTCGTTACGTTTACGGGAGGGAACAAAATGAAACACGCCAGTCCGAAACTCTACTCCAGGCTTGGAAACTTTACGAACGCGCGTACAACGCGATTTTTCGAGATTTCCGCGGCGGTGGCTGTTGTTCCGAAGGTTAGGAGAAAGATTCTTTCGTACGATTTTATTTTTGTTTCCTCCCCCCGAGGTTTCGGTTGTGGTACGGGAAACCGTCGTCGTGTAACAATTACAATTGGTTGCTCGGCTCTCCCTACCCCCATCGAACCAGATTTATGATAAGAAAATACGCGACATCAAGGATTGGCGAAAGACGCGATTATATAGTTTTATATATATATATGTATGGTGACACGGTGAAAACGTGCACGGCGTTGAAAGTTATTATCGCCGTTCGGTTCGCCAAAACTGTTCAAGTACGTCGTCGCGGTACATGCCCGAAAAAACTTGACGTTTTTTACGCGTTTTCGCTTTCGTCACGAATGCCGGAGAATACTTTTATCGACGTACCAAACGGGGTTACGATATACGATTTAATCTTAAAACGTACGAACAAACCGAATGACAAATATTGTTCGATTATTAAGTCCACCGTAGCGTTTTGTCGAAATTGCCCCTCGGCTAAAATGATCTTCGGTCGACTAGTTTACACCGTTCAAATATTTATCGGAACGAATTTGCCCGAAAAGATTCCGGACGAGTAGAAATTCGTGCGTTAAAAAATCGTGTATATCGGGACAATACGTGTTTAGAAATGCTTAAGGCTACGATGACCACTTGTACACTTCAATTTCGGACTCCTTTAAGCCGTCGCGGTTTTGATTTTTTATTAATTTTAATAACTTTAGCGATAACGTTAACGCTTATCGGTACGTTGTACTACACGTGAATTCGGCATAAATATTTATTTTTCAAATCGTTATAATTGAAATACGTACAATTTTATAATAACCCGACAATTATACATCGGTTCGACAGTTAAAAGTCGAAATTTAGCGCGCGTACGATGGTTTTTTTTTTTACAATAAAAAATATTTCGGTGAAAAAATTTCGCGTTTTAAAAACCAAAAGGTGGTGGGGACGCGTATAAAATAATATTTATCGTGTCGAATTATTTTAAAGATTCGAATCGTAACGTTCTTCTTTTTTTTTTTATAAGTAAAACTATATTCGAGACGCCTTCACGACCTAAGACCCTTTTCAACTTAACTCGAGTCAATTATTTTCATTAACTTGCCCCCATCTTTGATTAGTGTCAACCGCTGTAGTTCCGCTATGGTTGTATAGTCGTCGATAACGTTCAAATATTAGTCCTGCACAATAATATATACGCCGTCGTCGGAAAATATTATTCCAAAGCACAAATATAAGTAATGGAAACATAACTCCGCTATGGTAAAATATAACTGAAATGACGAATAATGGTTTTTGATTAGTGACCGTTACGCGCGAGTTAAAAGAACGTTTTGTCGAGAGAAAGGTGCAGAAATAGCATTCTGCGGCGGATGTCAATTTGTGGTAAAAGGATCGGCGAGTATACATTTTACATATCGGATAAAAATTTGAATATTATTTCGTTCGATAGAAAAAGAAAAGTCAACGGTCTAACTAGGAGTTTGAAGCCAGACCGGGAAAGGAGAAAAGTCGTGCTTTTTATCGACGAGAAGCGAAGCGAATTTTTTTCCTATATACGTTCGTGTCAGCAGCGTGCTTGCGATCGATCAACATTGTTCGACTTTATATACATCGCGAATAACCCGGCACCGTTTACGGATTTATAGATCAATGGCGGCACAGGAGGTCCCCACCACCATAGGTTATAGATCGTACGTCGGTGTTTTTCGATTAACGCGTCGGTAACGTGAGAATTTGCGAAGACACAAAAAAAAGGGTTGTTCGTGGAAAACGTTTAAAAACGTTTCATTTTGTGTTTCTGCTAATGCGCAGTCTCGTCGTCGTCGGTTATACGTACATAGTGTGTGTGTGTGTATATGCGTGCGTTTCTGTATCTATCGCGTGTGAACGACGGTAAAACGAAAGGTTTTCCGGTTATGCGGAAAAAAATTTCAGCGAACCGCTTACGTCGCGTAATATCTATTACGATAATTTATCGTAGCCGATGCTATTTATTTGTAAATAAACGACACGTTCGGCACACGCGCGTAGGTACGAGTGAAAATCGCGTTCGAATATTTTCGACTACGTGAGGCTAGTCACGTTAAATTGTGCGCACGTACTCACGCCTTCGTATCGTATCACACGAAATGTAAACGAATTTAATACCGTTATAACAAAACTTTAATCCGGATAATCGCGTTATAAAAACGTTAATTACGATCGTCGAGTATTTTTATTATTATTATTATCGTCCGTAATATGTGTATAGGAAACTGTCTGTAGACGGTACGGTTTCGATCTGTTTAAGAGTTAGTCGTTATAATAACGTACAGTAACTAATACAAAATAACGAAAAAAATATAGCACCTAGAAATCGAATAAATTTTACTATCGTGAACGAAAACGGTACTACGTTCAACTATCTCGTAAAACCGGTTTATGGTAAAATTAAACGATTTATATTTCCAACTGTCGCGTCCGATGTAATATATATTATTAAGAAAACGACGTATACCGTCTAATACGATCGCTATACTGTTAGTGTGTGCTTGCTTGTGCCTGTGTGTGTATGTGTGTGCAGTGTAATATAGAAAGGTAGTAAATACCGAGAAGCATAGAGCGTTCATAATTTACCGAAATAACAGTTTGATATCCGAAAAACAAGTTCGGTTCTTGAAAAAATAAAAAAATAAATCGTCCGATATGTATAATAAGCGGTTTCTCGCGGCGAGGTCACGATTTCGACGTTACTTCGATATTCTTTGTTTTTTAATAATTTTTTTGTTTACTATTTTTCGACTTTTGGGTACTACGTAAGGTTATACACACACACACACACACATATATATATATAGTAAACATCGACGATCGTATTTTATGTACTTAAAAAATATATTATTTAATATAAAACGTTTAAAACGGAGGTTTTATAACCGTGCCTGAGTTTGACGTAAGCTACAAAATATTTAAAAAGAACACGAATTTACCATTTACGCGTAAGATGAAGAATCTTTTTGTGTATAGTTTTGTGTCTATAATGTTAACCATTCCTCCTTAACGTACATACCAACTATAATATATTATTATGTCATGTCCAGGTGCAATCGCATCCCTTCGTTTCAAATCAAAACCGGTCTACCCTTTTCTTATTCCGCATATAATTATCGTTGTTATAGGTATCTATATAAACGATTGCGGTAGGTAAATTATTTCCGTGCAGATGTACCTGCACGTCAGACTGTGTGTGTGTGTGTGTGTGTGTGTGTGTGTGTGTGTGTGTGTGTGTGTGTGTGTGTGTGTGTGTGTGTGTGTGTGTGTGTGTGTACGTGTGTGTGTACGTGTGTGTGTACGTGTGTGTATATATAAACTTAGATTTTTTTATCGAGGCTACCCGTAGAGGCTTACAAAATCTGTTTTATAATACGTCCGCAGGAATTCTATAATTGAATGTTTCAAAACATTAATAACCTGTATTATATTCGAAGTCGTAAAACTAACTATATACGTATGTAGGTTCGGTGTTTCCGAATTATTTTAAGCTCTTTTTCAATTTATCTTCCTATTTCTCATTGCGTCAAAAATTCGAAGAATTATCGCGTTCGGGATAAATACAGCTTAACAGCCGAACGATTTTTTTGAAATGTTACAATTGTTGGATTATTTTTTTTTATACTGATTTTTTACGTACTTAAAAAGTGGTGAAACTTATTTCAAAAGTTATAATTATATATATACATTCATATATTGAATTACGTTAATCTCGTAAAGTTAATTAGTGGCTGGCATTTATATTAAAGAGAAATCCCAATTAGAATGTTTACCATTAAAATATTAGAAACTAGCCGGTATAATATGAATTTCAATATGCATATCTATATAAATAGCTATATGGACAGGAACAAATATATTATGCCAGATATACGTTAGTGATCGACAATAATTACTGTAAATGTCGTATTATGTTTCAATCTTTATATTATATATATATATATAAATTAAACGTCTGTTATCGTGAAACTCAAGAACTATTGAACCAATTTTGACGAAGTTTTCACAATTGTTTTGTCTATAATCTTCCCGGTGTTATAGGCTATTTTTTTTTGTTATCACGGGACACACGAAATACAAAATTAGTGGTTTTGTGACCATATGCCAATATTAATGACAGCCAATCCATTGTAGCTGCGAACATTCTCAAATATAAATAAAATTTCGTAATACGTATCATTTATAATTCGTACGATATTTTATGTATGTTTTTATTTCGAAACAACGGACAATTTGATTGTTTTGGAATGAGTCGGAGAAAATTTTTTCGAGGAAGTAGTTTAAAATGGCAATACGTCTTCTGACAACTCGGATTTTGCGAACTTTCAAAAGGAAATTATCTTTCATAACCTATGGATCCCTTCTCATTTATCCTTTAAATTGAAGTGTTTATTGTTTCCTTTGAAAGTTACTTTCACATTCACAAACAATTTAATAAATGACAAGGTTAAACTTCAAATTCGTGAGAATAGAAGCGATTTCGGATTGTTTTTCATACGAACATATTGATCGTGGGTTTATTCAGAACTTGAAATTCTAAAACTTCTTATTCACTAATTATGCCACGAAATATATGTATTTTTCTAGATATATGTTTTGAAGGCAGACTGAGCGAAATCAGTCTGAGCGAAATCAGTCTGAGCAACAATATACATATATATACGCTATTGTACATATTCATAGCAAAGTTGCGAGGAGTCGTTTGTAATTAAGATTAATTATATTTGTAGTTAAAAATATATATTTACTTCATGGCTTAAAAATTTTGAAAATTTTAAATACAACATTATAATTACGCGATACATTTTTAATTTATTATTATATTGTAAACATTACTCGAATGATTAAAACGTTCGAATACAATATATCATCTACACTCATAATTATATTCACTTATAGCGAAAATGGATAAGAATAACAAATGTATATACAGGTATATATATGTAAACGATGTTTAATTTCGTTATGATGTGAAATTCTAAACAAAATATGTATCGCATAAATAACAACATCCGGCCATCCTATAGGTATGTGTATGTAATGTGTGTATATATACCGTACAATATTATATACATATAATATAGTTATTCATTAGCAATAATAATATAACACGTATCATTGTAATCTTATATAATCTAAATTATTGCTTCATCAAACTTACAAAATCAGCTATATCATTATTGTGTGGTATTTATATTTTTCACGAACGTCATCGCCTATATACAATAACATATCGTATATATATATATATATGTGTGTGTGTGTGTGTGTGTAAGTATTTATCGAAATAAATAAGTTTACTATATAGAGTTCATTATTATATTATATATACGCATCAAAAATTTATGCCGAAAGAATATTATAACAATTTATTACCTCATCATAATCGATTTTAATATTTATTATATTTTTATATTTACTATGTATGTTATTATGCCTGTGGTTTAACATTGATGATCATAGTGAGGAAAAAAGGAGGCATGGAAAAATTCAAGTGTGATGATCATAGTGAGGCAAAAAGAAAACACTTTATTTCTTTATTTTTTCATCTTGTTCTTATGTTCACGTCAATTATTTTTCACGAGAAAACGCGTTAGGTTATAGGTTTTGCGTCATAGTTATATAGAATCATATTAAAAATTATATAATTTGATATTAATTAGAATTTAAAGTTAAAATTAAATTTTAATTAACTCAATTAATTCAGAAGTCAAATTTTTTTTTCGTGCACACAAGAGTTACGTCTTTATTTATAATTACGAGAAATTTATTTGGACAAAAATAGAAATCAGGATTTGTAAATTGATATGTCATTACAATTTGTAATTTTTTCATGTTAAAATAATTTTCATATAGTGTAAGAACTTCGATCATTTTTAAAAACGGTTTTTTTAAAAGGATTATATTTTTAACTAGAAGGAGGTCTAAATTTAAGACTTTGTTCAAATATAAATTATGATCGTATTATAAATTACCCTAAAAATATATAATATATTGTAGAACAAAACTAATTAACGGACCGATATGTAAATGCACATTATGCCTGACACGTTAAAAAATAAAATTGAAACGTTCATTTTTGTCTTTGTTGTTAAGCGAAAAGCAAAAAGTATTTTATGATTTCGTTCACATACGACTAGAGACAGCGATTGGTGTTACAAACGTTGTAAAAAAAGTTTTAATGATTTCACTGAGGTCGTGCGCATATTTTAGCTTGTTCACTGCAGTATGCTGTGATTTAATAGCGTGTCGTTAAACTCGAAATTAACCAATTTGAGTTTCAACCGATGTATATTACTAAGCCGACAAGATCGAAAAATAAATTGATTGTCTTTCACCTTTTTTATAAAGCAATAAAATAATTGCCAATGGTTCTTTTTCAAACGAATTTTCAATCGTGTATGAAATATAGTTATAACTTTATAAACGGAATCTTTGTTAAACAATAAAATTATGAATTGTTTTATTTTCAATTTTGAACAACGTATCTTTATATTAAAGAACGTTTCAAGTTTATACAAATATTTTGATAATTCAACACTTGAATATCGTTTAAAAATTTATTAGACGTATAAATATACATATATACGTGCCAATGTGCGATTGGCAGTGATAGGTTTAGGTTTAGACGATACTTGCATTTAGTTTCAACTATATAATTTCATCAAACTTTATATAAATACCGAATTATTTAAACGACTAAAACGATTTTGATCGTTTTTTTATTGTTTATTAATAGTGTCTAGAACGTTTGTACTGCAGCACAGATCACGCATGTTCCAAGTTTAATCTCCAAGTTTTAAGATTACATTTGTTAAAAATAGTATTTTCTTTGTTATTATTTAATTATTCACGAATACGAGTAAAATGATAGAAAAACGAACTAAATAAAACGACCGCTAGAAATGAACGAAATACAGTACACCAAAATCGTTACTTTTCTGATTGTTAATATTTTTGGAACACTTACGGAAAACTTAACGAACAAACTATTTAATACTTTCGAACGATACGACGGAATATTGCGGCCGGTCGTTGTGTTTACCGCACAAAGGGCGTCGTAGCGCACGCGGTTTTCTAAACAACTATACAATATTCAAAGTCTATATTTGGAAGTGAAGTGCAGATTAATGTTCGGACTAGCACCAAAAATTAACGACTACCCAAAAAATATAAAATATTGTTGGCTGTACGTAATTAATGAAAGAAGCCGCGGCCGACTCCCATATACGAACGTTTACAGTCAAACACGCATATGGCGTATATTAGAAGCACATATGTTTGTTTGTGTGTGTTTATATATATATATATACATATAATGTGATTTTTGTGATTTAATAAACATACAATATATATAGTTACTTTGTTATTTTTAGCGTACACTCTGGATATATTAGATTAAAATGCGATTAGCTCGCATATTGCATAATCATAATAAATAATGTGACGTAATTTTATATACTATTTGTGTAATCAAAATATACAATTATTAGATGTATACCAAATACAAATTGTATAATATACGACTTAACATGTGTTAGACGTGCACAAAACTCTTAAATTTATAAAACGTTTCGATATTTTATACGTATACTTTTATTTAATACGTAATAGTATTAAACAAATTCGTCGACCGATAATTATCAGTATAATTATTACACGGCAAATGACCGTTGTTCGACTGCACGTACTTACGAAATCGTAATAAAATTTGTTCTAATTAGAATTAACGCCCGCGAATTAAAATATTTAATTCGACCTTCTCAATGATAAACGAGAAATCCTTGTTAATATCGCAAAATGCATTGTAGGTACCAGATTTTCATTTTTAAAAAAATTATTACAGCCGTGTGATATTATCGTCGGTATATTGTTTATCAAATTCGTGCACGTAATTGTGTAGTTTCAGAAAAGATTTAAGTATTGCGTATAACTTATCTGAAGGTTCCTCTAGGTTCAACGTGTTTTAGACGTGTTAGTTATAGTTACACATCGCTATTTTTAGAATTAACCTACCTTTACCTTTTACAATTTAACGAATATTATATCAATTTCCATCCGAGTTATTAAAAATGTTTTGCCGTTACCTGCGATACCGTTGTGTGTGTGTGTGTGTGTTTGTTGATATATAAAAGTATTCAAATAGTCTGGCAATTAGAAATGATCTAAACTGAAAATTACTTTATTCTAATATAGTATTTATTATACAGGTATAACTTAACGTACACGTATATAGAAAAAGACGTTAAAATTATAATATAATATATAATATTATTACATAAAATATACGCGTTATGTGTTAAATGTGAATGGTCAATAAATTAATTGAATAACAACAGTTCTAACGAGCAACTATATGGTATAATTTAAAATAGAATTTACGTTGAAAGCTTTATTGTTTTGTTTAACTAAAAAAGTACACGTTGTTATTGTCCAGATAATTATACTAATTTGAACGAGTAAAATATGAGAATACGACAAACACTAAATTGTTATTTGCGCAATATCGAGGAAACGTGACGATCGACTTTTGAAACGTACAAAATTATTTCATTATCGAAATCATTTAGAAAGAAAAATGCGAGCAACGTGGTTTATACTTAGCAAGAAACGTTGAACAATCAGATATTGCCACCGTTATCGAATACGTGTATTATTATAAGTTTTGAAGTATCTACATAATGAACTAATGCGTTCGATAACGATAATTGAAAAAAACTAAACATTTTACGAGAAAAATACGGTAAAATATACGCGCTCTATATTATTGTGTTATATATTAAAACACGTTTGATTAGTACGGCACAATTTTTACGGCAATATTCTTATACAAGTATTTAGATACAAGTTCCGTACAACATACCTAATATACATACATAATATAGAATTATTTATAAACGAATATTTTGGAAAGGAAATTGTATAAACATGCATTAATATGCGTATTTGAAATTTAAACGCCACTCACGACACTTTTTTTTCACAAAATACGAATTGTATTAGATGCAAATAAATCACTACGTATACTAACAATATGCGTATGTGACGAATCAACAATAATAACTTATACATTTTATGAATCGTAATCATTTTATTGTGACGTCAATTACGGAGGTCAAAGGATGTTAATCGTTTCGTGAAAATGAAAACTTTTTTATGACAAATAATAATAACGATTATTATTATAAGGCGAATTAGAAATTTATGTGATTTCAACGAATCATTCAAACACAATGATTAAATATAGGTAGTTAACTATTCCAGTCTTGTATCTTTGTGTACATTTTGTTGTTGTTCTTTAAATATATAATAGCGTACACGACGACCGGGAAAATGTAATTCAAGGGCGCACCCAAGTGCAATGTGGATTTCGAATCCTTATATAAAATATTTTATCTTGATTAGAAAAACGGCAAATTTCAACAAAACATAATACATACTTATATATATATCATATTAAACAACTAAATTTAATAAAATCCTCATAAAATTAAAAAAAATCTATCTTAATTTAAATTTTAAACCCAAAAAATTTAATAAATGTAGATTTTTGAGGATTTTTTTATAGATTTAATAATTTAATCAACGTTATTAAAATAACCGATTTATGCACGTTCTAATTTAATCATAGGATATAATTTTGTTATAAATACTCGTGTCTAAGGACATAAATAATTATATTTTTTCCAATCAACATCATTGGAAATATGAGCAACACGCTCCACATATGTGAATATATCAAATTATAACACAAAACCACGGTGTAACCTCAAAAACCAATCGAAATGAATTCGATTAAAAAAATACCAGATTTGATTTGGTCGTTTCTATTAACATTTGACAAATTACAATTATTATTATTATTGAAAAATTCCATTTCGTTACGCGGCAATCATAAAGACGAGTATATTTTAATGTCTTCGTTTCAACTATTTATAAGAAACTATTGATTAATAAGATCTGAGCTTTTGTCGTTGAAAAAACTCTTATCATTCATTGGATAATGTTTAAAAAAATAGTTTTAGTTTTTTCGACAACATCTGCAAAATCATTTAAATGACATGGAAGTATGGTATTCAAACTAGAAAATAAAAATAAATAATGAAAAGTCTTCACATATAACCTTTACTCTCAGATAAGGCGTAATCCCTTCGGTCTTCTTGGCAAACAAAATTATACTACCTGTTACCAGGGTCAAATACCTAGGTCTACTCCTAGAAAAACGCTTAACTTAGGCCGAGCATATTAAACAAAAACACCTCTTGCTGAACTCCAGACGAAAATGTCTGTACCCGCTACTAGGCAAACAATCCAAACTAAACCTTAACAATAAACTATTGCTTTACAAAACCCTCCTGAAGCCTATTTGGGATTAGGATATCCAATTATGGGGAGCTACGAAAAAAATCGAATATTTACAAAATGCAAACATTTCAATCAATACCACTTCGTATAATTACCAACGCTCCCTTCTATGTTATAAACCATACTCTACATTCAGATCTCGGAATACCAACTGTAGCCGACGTGGCCATATCCTCCTAATAGCGTTACCGCTCTCGCCTTACCAACCATCCCAATCCGCTTATTCTCGCCCTCAACTCCGCAAACATTCCTGGTAATCTACCGAGAAGATTAAAGAAGCGCTGGTGTCACGATTTAACTAGCACTTAAAGAACTATATAATATGAAAAAAACAAACGCTAACAAATGTATATATATATATATATAATGTAAAATAGCCTAACAAATATCACGTCGAGTGTTACCGCTGGGTAGCTACTCCTCTCATGATTTCATAGTCAACTTGTATTTCCCGCTTATATGCTTATTGTAACTACCATTACAGATTGTATATATTTTAATAAATGTTAAAAAAAAAAGTTTTTTCGGAAACACTTTTATTGCTTCAGTAAATTGGTTATAAAATTATTTACACTTGTAAGCCCTGTATATTTTTGATTCCTGTATTACATACATACATGAAACGAAACTGGCGTTTAAACAATCAAAACACATGTGACACACCCGCGTGTATACACAATCTTTACATGAAAATTACGATCACGTAACATAACTACTGGATCAATAACGTTATGTTTACACTTTGCTCTTATCTGTTTTATCCATAAAAATTTCTCGAATCATCCCAATTATTCAAATATTTGATAAAAGCCATCTGCAAATAATTAATATACAGCAATATCGTAAGTATATAACGCAATATATTACACAATATTTGTGTGTGCGTGTGTATAGAGTACCGATAATATTACTTTTTAATATTCACAATTCAAACATTACACACACACACACACATATATATATATACCTTATTTATATCGAGTATAAAAAATCGTGCGTTATCGTAATAGTTACGTTGTTTTATACTTAAAAATGTACCAACCATATGCGGTTTGTTAATTTTGTCGCGCCTATCGAATAATAAATTGTCTCGCCATTTACGTAAAATCGTCGTTAGTATTTAAACAATTTAAAATAGTTTTATTTACATTCAATTTTTGTAGACTACTGTTTATTAGATCATTTTAAAAATGATTTTATTTATAATCAAAATTCATACTTATATGACGCGCAACAAATTGGATGTTACAAATTTTAAGGTGTAATTTTTCTTCCGTCAATACTGCGTCAATGTTTTTTACATTTAATCGTTATCTGATATTTAATGGTTATGAAAAAATCTCATCTCTCAGGTGTAAAATAATTGTTAAAATGGTAAGTATATTATAAAAGTGTTATTGATATAAAATATCGCTTGAGTACGTGTAAATGTAAAAATAAATAAATATAATAAATAATAAAAAAATGTATTTTACTGGAAAAATAGTGATATAATCACAAACTAGTCTACAACTTCAATCATATATAAATATTTTGTCATTTATAAACGTTTGTCGAAAATAATATTATCGTCACAATTATGTTTTAAATTAATAAAAACGACAAAAGTAAAAATACGTTTACTAATTAATCGATAAATGTAACTTAAATGGACCATAGTGGTAATAAGGTCCTTACAATATGTCTACGATCATACATAATTATTGTCCGCCATATTCGCTCCTCGCACGGCAATATCACGGAAATGGTTCGATATAAAATTTCGGTATAATTCTTCGGTATACGTGATTTCGTTATTCGGTAGTAATCGTTCTACGTATAAATGATTTTATACGACCAAGAATTTTCAATTCAGTTGAAATTTGTGTTTGTTTATAATATTTCGTTTATAAAAATATTCTTATTTCCTATACAATGAATGATGACCATACGCATATACACACACAAACACACCAACTTGTTTACGTAAAATGATTGAAAATAACGGTTTACAGTTTTAATTTTCTCTATTAATCAGAAGACAGTGAAGTGACCGGCGTTAACTGAAGGTTAGTTTTATTTTATTTTTCATTTCGCTATAGATCGCGTGTGAATCAATGAAACACATCATACCTTCAAGTCCACTGTCAATATTATAAAGTCTCTAAGTCCCTATACCCCTTCGAATAATGTCGAGTATGACGTAGGATTAAATGATATATATACACACACACACACGTGCGTGATATATTTTTAGAACAATACACGTTCGACTCTTACACATTTATTACTAAAACGTGTCGTTTTCAATGTCTTAAACGTGCAAAATTCAAGGACCAAAAGTAACTGGTTAACAATCTAAAACAATTTGTAAATTATGGACTCGGAACCTAACCGGGACCGTTAATTGAAATTATTCAAAACCAAAACCTTGACTTCCAACCTCTTTTAAAAAGTTTTATGTTTTTTGGTTTTCATTGCAACACGTTTTCCGCAATCGTTCTGATCATATTTGTGTTTTCGCCATCAAAATATTTATGTTTCGTTCGTGAAACTGTTTTAAAAGACTATTCAAATCACAGTGTACACATTAATAAAATACCATTATGTTGAATATTACGAGACCTCGTAAATTTGACGGGACGATTGAAAAAAAGTTTTCGAATATTGTTGACCACGTGACGGTAGAATTATCAATTCTGAATATCTAAGAATATGCAAACAACAGTACTACAGTTTTAACGAAAACAACGAACGCCGAAAAACACATTTTCTTTAAAAGTATAAAACTAGTATAAAATCTTTATCATTATTTTGTACACATAGAGGCCACGATTATTGGCTTTATTGGACGTACTTTTTTCGATTAATATGTATTAGCCCCCTATTTAAAAACATTTTGAAATTAGATTCTTGGTTTGGTTGGACGTTGAAAATTTGTATAGAATAAATTTATCCCGATTTAATTTTATATATTTTTATTACGAAATAATATTTAGTAATTCCAATATTTTTTAATACAATTTTTAATAAAAAAGGTTCTCTGAAAACTATTCATAACACTTAATACCAAATATAATGAATGGTTATAACCAGAGCCAAAAAAATTGATTTTCAATAATCGAAACCAATAACGTTATGAAAATTCCAATACAAATACTTATCAAAAGCATAAGAAAACGTCTCAGTATAGTGTTGTAAATATGTTTTTCAGTGATAACTAAACATGACCTGATACGAGTACCGTACTTCTGTTTTTCTCCACAGTAGAATTTTGAAAACATGTAAAAGCGTTCGTGGAGATACTTCGTCAACACACTGCTCGCTCTTGAATTGTCTTTCTCTAAATAATATTTCCAATTCACGTGGTAGTAACAATAACGATAGTTGTCGACTTTGAGCTAAAAAACCAGTGAAAGCCATCAGACGTTTCTCGTACAGGAGCGGGGGATCGATAAAGGAAATCATCCGTCACGTCGTCTGCGCCTGTCATTCTGTGTTTTTCTCGGAAATAAAAATTATTTTTAAAAATAGTCCGTCATTACCCGCGTGGCAGCGATCCTTAATATCCACGTGTATCTTAGGTGCAACTAGGTGAAGTTAGCAAACTTTCCAATTTAGTTTAATCCGAACATCCTCACACAAAATTTCAACGAAATTTACTTATTTAAAATCATTTAATGTCGAACGTGCTGTATATTGCGCGTTACAAATTCATCTTGTAAATTAGTACAATTTAAATAAAATTCGTAGTACTTTATATTTTAAAATGGCAAGTTCGGACGAGTCATTTAAAAAAAATAAATGAGCGTATTATCTTAACAAAATCAATGTAATGTATACATATAACCTTTTTAAAATTAAATTGTTGGTATATTCATTTTTTTGTTTTAAAGCGGGAGGATTTAATCGTAAAAAATTAGGAAGAGGGGAAAGAGAGCCAGTATCGGAATACTGAAAAAATTTGGCGACCAATTTGTAGTGGTGGGGAAGGGCTGGTGATGGAAATGAGTCCGAAAACCCTTCCCGTAAGTACGTCGTCCAAGGTAAACGAATTATGCGATGTATGCGCGAAGGTCGGAATAAAGGTGGTACACTATCCCACGGGCGATTATTTATTATTACATCATACACGGCGTGCGGTTTACGAACGACAACGAAAATACGTGGCCGCGTTTTGTCTTTGTTGGCACTTGGTAACCGTAAACCAAATTTAGTCTGTTTGTAGGGACTATTTTTGAATTTTTGATGTTTTCGACAAAGAGCGTTTCGTACGACGTCGCAGTCGTATCCGACCATGACGGCGTCGCGCTCCGTACAGGAGGGAAAAAACACATCAATCGTCCCAGATGTCAGAAGTGTCCTATTCTGGAGATTTGACCGTCCTAAGAATATACACGTGTATATATTGGACGTCCGTGCTCACGAGCGTTATAATTGGGACCCGCATTTTTGGTTTTTACAAATTATTTTAATTATCGTGTCGTTTCTTTTTCATAATTGAGCGTATTCCGAAAAATTAAAAATATTTTTAACGTTCACGTAACGTATTTAGGAAAGCGTATGAATTTCTCGTGAAAATCGTACTGTTATTATATTTTTCGTTTTGTTTTCAAAATCATTCGTCAATTATCACTTATCATTTCCGACAAATTGAGTTTTGTGCGTAATTTTTTTCAAGTTGAGTCATATTTCCTGTACATCTATGATTATGCGGTCGTACGTACATTGAGCAGTAATATGTCCGTGAAGATTACGCGTTTGTTTTCCAAAATTTAATAATATTTTATTACACCGCTTGAGATACCCGAGTACGCTACATTATGTTTTTCTTAGTAAATTATATCATA
Organism: Geopemphigus sp. TES_GeoC_2020; assembly: GCA_025469175.1. NCBI lineage: Eukaryota > Metazoa > Arthropoda > Insecta > Hemiptera > Aphididae > Geopemphigus > Geopemphigus sp. TES_GeoC_2020. Next base: position 29,548 of record JAIPRN010001037.1, read on the forward strand.
CTTTTTAACCATTTACTGTGTAGGTATCTACATATTTTGTTATAAACAATTGCTAATATCAATCGATCGCGATTGAACGTATTTGTAAACGTATTTTTAAGCTTATTGATTACGTTAGCATATTTTCGTAATTATTGAGAGAAAGATGTTGAGAATATACTTTAGTACATACTTGCGTTATATTTTAACCCGAAATTCCGGACACTATATTACGCGTACACAATTATAAATTATGTATTAGCATGGGCATACCGGCCTTGTTCGATTTGACGAAATTTAGTCGAAACGATAATAATAATACTTATTATTAAAAATATTTTGTATTTTATCGACTATTATAATTTATCGCGTGTTATATTTTCTATCGTTTTTAATCGCGTCGAATTCTAATTTATATTCACGTAAACGTCTCGCGGCGGTCAGACGGTCGTTTTAAATTATAGTTCTTTTCGCGATAATAAAAATAATAACAACTTAATTATAGTTGTACACACGCCACATAATGTTTATAATTATTGTACAAAAATTAGGTATGATACAAAACCATCACCAGAATAAAACAAACGCAGTAATAATTATTGTTATTAATTATTATTCGCGATGATAATGGATAAAACCATAATTTTGCTGGATGGTTACGTTCGATGTGTATTTACGGGAAAAATTTCCGGAGCCCGATTCGTTATACAATTTATTAAATTTCTTATTTCTTAGTAACCCAAGTTGGGCGTAAAAACAACTCGGGCAAGTATAAAACGTTACAAAACGTGTTTGTTTTATGTTTTTATCAAACGTAGAGATAATTTGAAGTAACGGGAAAGTCTGGATGAACAACTATTTCGGGAATTCGGTTTTTTTTGTACATAAAACCGCCTTCTTTTCTGGAGAGACGGCCAAAGGCGAACACATATTTCAACTTGGACCGCAAGACGTCTAGAATCTTAAATAAATGACGCTAGCCGCCTGCGCATCAGCGGAATTCAAAGCGTTACACCATTTTAATAATTGTAACGCGTTACTGCGATATTTTTTTCGATAAGCGAAAGTTCACACTTGTTCTTGCGCGTTTCGAAACAATCAGTAAAGTGTGACGAAATACTTATGAATATATATACATATGTAGACAAACTATAGTCGAATTGTTCTCAATGACCTGTGACGCTGTACAATATAATAAATCGTTACGTTTCGGTGAATTATTTTTGACAATGTCATAATTCGTAACTATTCTATAACGCGCGTATTGCATTTTTGTCGAAATTGAGATAGAAAAATATGTTTATTTAGTTTAACGTAGATTATATCGGGCCTTTACGCGTTACTATAATATTTATAGAAATTTGAATATATTTGAATTGATATTTTTATCGGTTTATTAAAAAAGTTCGATACGTCCGTTGCACCGTTGTACATTATCTGGCTTATTATTATACTCGTGTATTGTCTTACCTTCTCTGCCATAATTCGAATCGTGATTAAAACTGAAATAATATAAACCAATAGAGTCTTTTTTGTACACACAACGATCGATTTTAAAAAATCGTCATAATGCTATGTACGTTAGTCGTGTATTGAAAAGGGTCAAGAAACGATGGGACGAGTAATTGACCAGTAAGAACTAAGTTAATTTTTTAAGCAAATTGAAAAATTTAATTGAACGTTAAAAAAAATACGATATATTAGAAAGTTAACGTGAATCGAAAATTCAAAATTTTCAAATCTAACTTCCGAAGTTACAAGAAAAAATATAAGTAACTTAAGTTATATTTTTTTACATAAACTTAATTTAAGAAGTTCGAAAGATAAACTAATTGCTACTAATAAACTAATTGCTCAGCCTCGCGAGAAAACTTACGTTTTGCTCGAATAAATATTATCCATAACTCCTATGGATACTTATGTACTTATCTCGGTAATTATTTAAATTTAAAGTCACATTTTACGAAATCAAACGTAAGTAGCATTTTGGTATTCGTTATTTTTAATAGTCCGTTTCTTCCAAAATTACTATACGGTAATTCGTTAGGTTCGTGAGATCGAAATATCGTCTGTCTCATATACCTGTTAGTGTTCAATGTCATTGTACGCCTTAAACGGATACTGAACGCAAGTAAACACGCAGCGGCAGGCACTGACACGCGATTGGGTGGTCCAATAAGGTCAACCATAATTAATAACAATATTTTGTTTCACTGAACCCGAACGCGCGTACATATATATGTATATATATTTTTATAAAAAGAGACAAAACCGCGGCTTGTCCGGTTTACCGCGACCAACTACTGCACCGATTTCCTGAAAGCGGCAATATGGGCGCGGCGCACAGGAAATTAACGGAACGATACGCTCCATAGTATTCGGAGCGACAGTGGGAGGCAACAATGTCGATGGCAAATTTAAGGTATTGCTTGACGGGTCTTTACCTCCCTATCGCTCATATTTGTCGACGATTTCTTTTATGGCGCGTGATCGCGATTTTAACGCAGTATTGGATTCGCGTAACTTTCGGATTTTTAAAGAGTTACGTCGCCGTCGATTATATTTACACGCGTGAAAGGTCTTTCACTACTCGATAGATAACAATAACGCGACGAAGGTAGACGGTGTATAAACACTATATGAAATGACTACGAAAGTAAAAGTAAATACGAACCGCCGAGTAAAATATATTTGTACATCGCGTAGAAGACGTTTTGGAATTTATTCGGTAATTTTTATTTTAATTATAAGAATTGCGTTACATTTGGATATAATATTTACGCCGTGCGTTTTTCTGAACGCTATATTTTGTGTATGTTGACGATCACGACATTTCGGAGGTGGGTTGAATTAATGTTTCGAGACTTTTCGTGATATAACAGATCTTCCCTTCTTCTCACCACGTGTAATCATTTTTTTCAATCCGTTATCGAAATACGCGATCGAAAGACAGAAAATACATATCGATTAAAATTGGATTTTGATTTCGAATTCGATTTTCCACAATGAACACACACAAGTATATACACGTCGTGTTCATTACGGGCGCACTATGTAGACAAAATCCTGTTCACGGGTTAATCAAAGTCGAATAAATAGGTGGCGCTATGAAACGCGAGATTCGGTAGGACAACGACGACCCAAAATGAACCACTAGAGCGCACTCTCTTTATGCCCATCCACTCGTGACACATCGCGGTAAGTTTTAAGATTCAAGTCATTTAGAATTCCAGCGGCGCTGAAATTTAATGGCATGAATTGATATAAACGTAACAACGAAAATTCGTTTTTTGTTATAATCAAAAACATTGAAAACATTTATTTTCACATAACGTACTTTTTAACGAATCATGATCGAATTAAATATATACGAATATTAAATACTAATCTATTCTACAATTCATTTATGTTTCGATGCTGTTAGATGGATTTGCGTTGCCTAAGTGCTACCTTAATGTATATGATACGAATTGTCAACCCCATTCAACGTGTTGGTGAAAAAGCGTCCTTTTAAATACCTAGAATCGTTGAAATTAGAGTTCAATTTTCAATCGACTTTTTTAAGGCGCGACATTTTTTAATAATATAAACCGATGCTTTTTACTTTGCTCAGGACCATAAAACAAAAAGGACAATTATTAACAAAATGTTTATCTAAATATATAAATAACGTTGACCTTTAAGTATTATACTGTCTTCACTACAAAAAAATTTGAAACTAGGTACATTTTTGTACACGCATTCAAATCATATATATAAGCTCATAAAAACAAACGTTTGTGCACGTATATTTTACAGCGCAAAAAGTTAAACAAACGAATTAAAAATTTTAATTTATAAATAGAAAGTAATTTTTAATTACCTACATACTATGGTATTTTAAAGGCCTCGAGAGAATATAAAAAATAATTATAATAGTTATTATATAATATAATTTCACGAATATATTTATATTAGTATTAATTTATATTTAAGACGTCTGATTTGCTACAAGTCCGTTTTGGTTTTGTTTATTTTTTAAACGTCAATATTTAATAAAATATAATAACGTTAGACTTTTCGAAACGACCCTATATTATTATAATATTCTAAATGTGTGCCTGTAAGCAACCTCGAACAGTTTATATTTGTACAAGATATTTGAGACGCGACTTCTTGTCAAATAATAACGGCTATTGAACTACCCGAGTTATATACTTAACTTCTATTCACGATATATTAATCTTCTCTTACAGTGGTAAATCACGTTCATTGAATGTCCTAAAAATAAAACGAGTACGTGTGAATAGCAGAATATGTATAGTTAAAAAAAGGGATAGAAACAGAATAGGTTGGTAAATGTGCGTTGTTCAGTCACGAATAAAATTGTACGAGGAATATATTTTATTCTGCTCGTAATTGTAACTGTAGTACCGTTGTATATAATAATATATACCCAAATTTATCGCGTATAATCAATGATAATACGTATACGAAATTTTTGGAGGGCATTGACATATTTTTGTCATTTATAAAAACAGATATTCATTAAAGCTTTGTCGTATTTGTTACGCGATTTAGATTTTTTAAATACACGAATTCGAAAATTGTAACTCCTATATATAGATTCAATATCTATGAAGGAGTACATGTTTTTACCAGGAATATAAATTCCTTTTTCCGGTCACTCTCTTGAAATAATCACTGTCATAATTTTATAGCGACTATATATAAACCTGTGGTTCGATTTAAATCCATTACCGATACACCGTATCCGGCAGTAAATGACGTTTTATTTATATAATATTCTAAATACATATAATATTGAATATTGGGATAACTGTTACATTATACAAACCATTGTAATGGTCGTTTGATACATCGTTTGTATTCTCAGGATGTTCTAATAAAATGTGCCTAACGAGTATTTGATGACCATACATATTATATATATACGTACGTTACGAATCACGATCGTGAATGATGTAATTCAAACCGGAAGCTAAGCGTAGTTAACGGTTATTAAATTAAAAATAGGTGTCACGATAAATTGTATCGACCGCCATTGTGTCCGAACGTCTAAAATATCGAAACGAAAGTCGTACAACTTTTATTTAGCGTACGCTATTATTCTATTTTCGAATTTAAATTTAGATTGTAAAGGCACCTAACTCGTAGGTATAAATTACAGCAGCATCTATTGTAATTCACAATCGCTAGGAAACATTCAATATTATACGCCTTAATTAGCGTGAAAATTACGTATATTGTTTATGTATAAATTAGAATCGATGGTAATAGTGGTGCGTGTAAAATAAGAAAAGAAGTAATATAGTCGTTATTTTTCAAAAAAAAAACGTCATTGAAAATCATTGTTTGTGCAAATAAGTGTATAAAATAAATAAAGTAGAAGTACTCCCATTTCATTGCTCTAGTATCTTCAAAATACTAGATATCATTAGGCTAAAGTTTTAACTCAATAGGACTACAAATAACACTATTACGCATATTATACCCATTGGTTATTCAATTATATATATATATATATATTCATTTTTTTTCTCCTAAACTTGTATTTATAATTTGTAACTTCATATATTGCTATCGGAGTTTAACGTGGATGTAATGTTAAGGCGCATATCCACACAATTAAAATTATTATCATCTATAGACTAAAACGAATTTCAAAAATATTTTGATATAATCATATTAGTATTGTGTAAATTATAATTCACAATAATTTATTTAATTGTATATATACATAGACTAATAATATAACTTTTACGCCGATAAATGTTTATAATCAAATGTAAGTGTATAAATCACATTAAACATAGCTATAAATATATACTTACCATTTCTATATATATGTGTGTGTATGCGTGTCTCAAATACTAATTAAAACGTACAAAATTAAATATACTTTTATTAAATTTTAATTCACAATAAAGTGATATATACATATATTTAATATTTTCTAATTATAAGTCGCCTATATAGTCGATATAATGTTCCATACAATTTCGTTCCGGACATCAAATGTTAAAAATAAATCTTAAACGAACATACACTATAATCTTATTATATAAATACTTATTTTCCTATATGAAACGCGTCAAAACGAATTTAATTTAATTTGTTACCTCTCGTAACAAAATACATATACTAAATATATTTTATTTTATAAATAAAACTTTCTCCGATACAAATCGAAAACAATATTCGAAAAGTGCTGTATATTGTATACAACCGTGTATACTCGTTTTATTCATATTATTTAACCTTCGAAAATATAGTTATCGCGTTTAAGTCACTGTATTATGTAGAGTGGTTAAATCTCTTATGTTAATTTAACGAATCCTTGGTTTTTAATTTATTTTATGCCTAGTCGTTTAAATAAACGTTTATGTGCACACATTACATACATAAGTCCCGCGTTAGTAAATATTTAATAATTAAGTAAATAAAAAGAAATCGTAATACAACTTTAAAACCACAAGGGTACGCGTTTGTATAAACGAATTTTCCTATTTATCGGAAAGTTATTATAAAATATGTTAATAAAAAGGTACTTGGAAATGTAAAATTATTTCGCGTTATAACAAATATTCTAAAACGCATGTACCTAACTACTAATTAAAATTGGTATTTTCTTTTCAATTTTTAAACGTATAAGTACAAATATTTTTTACTTTTATAAAACATAACTGATCATCTAAAAAAATGTAAATGGATATATTTTACGGTATTATACTTTATAATCTACATAGTCCACCGATATACTTTGGACATTCTATAAATTGCTTATATTTTTTACTTTGGGCATAATATATATATATATATACAGAACAAAAATGCGTTTTGAAGGATGTATAAGAAATGTTACGCACGTGCAGCGTATTGTTTGTGCACCGAACATTATCTGGAAGTTTTTTTTATTCGGAATCCGGTATAAAAAAACTTAAATTTGTGGTGCGCGCACACACACACACACACACAACATATATATATATATATATATATTTATGTGTGTATGTATAGGAACGATATGATTACCAAAAAAACCGGTTTTCGGGAGCACTTAAACCGTTCAGATATCCGACGGATGATGACCACCACAAAACAAAAGCGCTGTGCGCGTATTATAATAACATATATACATGCGGTCTACGGGTTCACGGCCGCATGATACACATTACATCCAGACCGCGGAGGAACAGACGCGTATGTACGTTATAATGACGGGGGAATGATAAAAAAAAAACCGTGGCGTAAAAAAAAGGAAAAAAAACAGAAACATAGCCGAGATCTCTTTTGGCCGCAGGTCAGTCGACAATATTGACACTGACCTTAGACGTTCGCGGGATATCGAATAAACGGACGGGCGCGCGACTACCTAGAATACATAACACTATCGTCGTTTATGAAACGAGAGAATGTTTTCGAATGTATTATATATATATATATATACAATCAGAATTCGGAATATAATCGAACGACGAAATAGTACTTAAAATTGTATATAATAATTTTAGTAGGTCTTTTTTTGATCTCGTATATTATTATTATATTTGCGCGAGCTTATCGAATACAAAAATCGTTTCGTTTCACGACTCGACGCGGAGACTGCGTGTGCCGGAAGGGACGGCTTAATGTAGGTATAATAAATACAAAAAAAAAAGAGGGGAAAAACGTTTCGAAACCACTTCGAAGCCCCTCTACGTTGTGTACGTATATATATATATATTCATATAACGCATACGGTATTCTATTCTATATTATAGGTCGTTGTTGTATACACTCCGGACACGGCGTACCTATGTATCGTTGTAATTTCGTGCGTGGGAGTATAAGTATATTTTGTATACGACCAAAAAAAAAATCCAAAAATAACATTATAAATATATATATATTCATTTTTAAAAATTCCGACGTGCCTACGTAATACCATTGCTGAAATTATAATATTACGCGAGTGTAAGACCGTTGTGTGTCGTCATGAAACAAACGCCAAACCTACGATTATAAATACGAATAATATCATTGGGGATCGTATAAAATCGATTCGGAAATTGTTGTCCGTTTTCGAAAATTCGTGAGCTATTTAAACATTACAGGCGCGTCGACGGGTTGTGTCGCAAAATATTTGTCACACGACGGTACGCGAATACGCGATCGATGTACTGACCGTTTTTTGGTTGCGACGTGTGATCTACCAGAATTGTACCGATAGGGATTTATGGACCGATTATTGAAAATAATATAACGTATTTATCGTATTCATTGGGTAAATAATTACAAATTAATGGCGATATTTTTGAAAAACGAACGCGATAATAATCACAGGTCATATTTTTGAGAAATAAGAATAATCGCGATAAAGACGTATACGTGCATAAAATATCGTAAATAGATAATTTTCGCGCTAATTTTACGTTAAGAATGTGATTATCGTATCATTAAGTAAATCCCGAAAAAGTTTATAATATTGGTTTCACAAATAGAATTTACCGCTCTTATTTTTATAATTAAAATTATAAAATTGTAATAATATCGAATTATCTTTCAAGAAGAACGTCTATGTCGACTATCTACACGAATATTTCTTTTTTTAACATCCGTCAGATATTACGTTTTATTAGAAACCCTTTCTTAAAAATGTTTAAAATATTATACGATACACCCGTTAAATAGCGCGTTGTGTTACCCCTCTATATATATATATATATATTTCATCGGTGGATTTGATCGTTCGAAAACGTATATGGTCGCGTTACATTTTTAGGTGCAGCGATGGTGAACACGGTGTAGGTAGTAGTAGTAGTAATAATAATATACGACGGCCAGTTTCGGGGTTGTGACGGTACGCGCGCGTCGTTTTCCCGGTGACGGCGGGACCCCTTTTCGTAACGACGGCGACCACGACCGACGACGGCAATGCACTCGTATCAGTGGTTCTCATATCGGCAACTGCGCCGGTTTTCGGGTAAATCGAAAACGCCGGGACGAACGAATTTGAGCGATTTCGACCGAAATGTCTCGGCAAGAGCGCCAATAAAAACTGGTATACTTTAGTAACGCGTACAAGTCCCCTATGAACTATGATCGGTCGTCCGACGATTATTTAAACGTCGATCGATCTGGTCGATTATATTTCGCGTGTATATTCGTTTAACAATAGTGGCGGCCCGAGGAAGACGATCCGTCAGGGGAAAATCGCAATTTCCGCGGTGTCGACGCTATAGAATTACGAAAAAAGCGATCGCGAAAGCGATTTTATAGGAAATTCGACGATTCGCTAATATTTAATTACGTCGCGAAAAAAAAAGGGAACGCCCAATAATCGTCGTGAATCGACGGCGTCGCCGTTTTTATTACGGTATTCTTGCTCGAGTGTATGTTAGTTATAGTTCGGCTTACGGATTAATCGTGTTAATTATTTTCGTATCACAGGTTTTTACGTGCGTTCACGTCGTTTCGTCGCCCGAACTCAATTTAACGAGAGTTAACGAAACGAGCCGTCACCGTATCGGTTTCGTATCATTAATGGCGTTTCGCCGCGAAATACTGTAATACGTTTCTATCTGATTTCGTTTTTGATTCGCTCGAATCGCCAAACGGTTTCGAACCCGACAACTCGAGGACAAAATACGTGTAACAAAACACGGGTCGTCGTCGTTATTGTTGTTGTTGTTATTGTTGTTGTTGGTAGCCCTGTCTTCGTCCCGTGCCGCGTAATATTTTACAAAAGGGGAGGAGGATGGTTACGCGCGTACGCGGTAGTCGCCGTCGTCTACGGTAACTGTACACGCACACGATTCTCTATAGTTTCCGTAGCGGCAGCAGCAGTAGTAGTAGTAGTAGTGGTAGTGGCGGTGGTAGTAGTAGTGGTAGTATTAGTGCGGTGTCGGTGCGGAACGGTAGATTGTCGTGGTGTTACCGTGTGCCGTACGTCGTTATTGTTGCCGTCGCGCGGTTCGTAAACGAATACGACCGGCGGGAAAACCGTCGCGTAAAGGGACGTAGTCGTCGTGCCATGACAACGGCCACGGGTGCGTTGCCGGCAAAATGTTGAAATTGTGGGACAATCTTAAGGATTTCGTGAAACGGGAACCGGTGACCGTCGACGGCGCCGTGTTCCGGTTGCACGTTACGTTCACCACCGTGGTGTTGCTAGCCTGTTCGATACTGGTGACGGCCTCGCAATTTGTGGGCAACCCGATCGAGTGCATCGTTGAGGGTTTGCCCCGAAAACCGGTGAACACGTACTGTTGGATATCGTCCACGTTCACCATGCCGGACGCGTTCGTACGCGAACAGGGCGTGGGTGTCGCGCATCCCGGCGTCGGCACCGAGCATCGACCGGGTGGCGGCCTACCGAAGTATTACACGTACTACCAGTGGGTGTGCTTTGTCCTGTTCTTCCAGGCCATGTTGTGCTACTTCCCCAAGTGGCTGTGGGACATGCAAGAAGGTGGACTGATCGGCACGCTGGTCAAGGGCCTGCACTTTAGACTGGGCGCGGAACAGGAGAAGGAGAAACAAAAGAAGATGCTCGTCCGTTACATATTGACCCATATCAAAGTGAGTGGACTACCTATAATTCACACCTATTACGTATACGATTCTCTCTGTAGACTTTTCGTTCGAATTATCTCTACCATCCCGGAACGAGAAGGTGCGCGGGTGGGAGGGAGAGAGGGTATTACAGATTAGACGTGTTTACGTTTTAACCGCGGTAACCGCGGTGATCGCAGTGAGTCACTGCTGAAATCTCCGGAGGCGTGTTTAGAAAACAATCGAATAACGCGCGTTCGTACAGCGACGGATTTTGCCGCCTCGATATTTTGAAAACGAACGGAATCGTATCCGATGGATTTTTGAAAAGAAATAAACGACGCCGGTTACGGTGTAAAACAAAACTAATTGCTATACGACGGTTCATATATTTCGGGAACGCCGACGACGACGGCGGTCACGGTAAGTTAATGTTAAACGCGATTCGAAATCATCGACTATGTGCGTAGACAGGAGCGTGGCTAGAAATATTTTTCACGGGCGGTTAAAATAATTTTTATTCTCCGGTATTTTAAACGTATTTCATTCAGCTACTCGTAATACCTTATTTTTCTTTCTAAATTCGTTAAAACGTCGACGGAACGAATAAGAGGGTCGAACGCATCATTTGCCCATTGCCCCCCTCCAGTCTTCTCCCCGTGTCACGGGGTTTGCGAGTTTTCGGTAACGTCGTTGATTCGCAAAATACCGATAACACTTTTGACAAAACGATTCGAACGCGTATTTGACGACACGTAACGCGCCATTGTACCGCTTAGCGTCGTCCGTTTATTATATTTTCCCGCCAATCGAAATAAAGCGCGCGTTTCGTTTTCGGTCCGATATGTTCAATCCGGCGTCCCGTCGCCGCAGGTACGAAATGTACGTTCGCCGGCGGGTACGTAAATCGACACGAGTCAACAACAATAAGACGTGATTGGACGACTAAAAGCGCGCGTTAAATACTTAATCGTCTCCCAGAGTATATTTAGACTATCTATGATAAAATCGCCGTATACCTAAAACGCGCGGGATTTACACGAACGACTTTATTTGTTCGTCGTATTGTGCGCAACATCACCCAACGCGAGTCATTAAGTAGAATAATACGTGGTTTCCGTCTCGTTGAAGGGGAGCGCATTATTTTACGTTATTATTGTAATACCTACTGACGATCGTAGAATGACTATAAATTTGTCCACAACGAGAATATTGTGTTCGAGTCTAGACGGCGAGTTACTTTGAATTTTTAAACGGTTTAATTGAAAAAAAATAATCGACGTAGCTCGGTTAAAGGTCACTCTTGAAAATCGGCAGAAAATATAATTTCGTCCATTTACGGCGAATTTATTAAAAATATATATATCTTCCATCAAGTTACGAATTCGTTTTGCAGCTTTCGTGGATTGGTTTATTACGAGCGAAATTTTCAGTAACGTTCGTGTATGTTTCGTTTCTGTTTTTGACGTATCGGTCACGTTGTCAGTGTCCGTCCATCATCTTCAAGAGCTGTATTGTGTCTTGAATTTGGGCAGCGACGTTCGTTTTCTGAGTTTTTTCACAATACGACTATCCGCCGAAGTAACATATCGTCGTTCACGACTAAAAGGACACTGTACAAGTGTCGCGAACGAGGAGCGGTGACTTAATCCGAAGGCCAAAATTAATTTATATATAAAAGACAATAATAGTTGAACATTTAAAAAGCGAACGTTCGTACGTGCACGATTAAGCAATGTCGCGAAAGGAATAACTTTATGAAATAAATTTCCGCACGTTTTGTAAATACCCATTCGTACAAAAAAAATAGAAAGACAAAATATTCTGTTAATCGCTTTATGTTTAAACACTGAATAATGACTACTAAGCGCATATTGTTTATAATTACTCGTTGGTCGTTATTACATAAACTCAAATGTATCGATTTTCGACGTTAGCGTTATGTACGATTAACCGCGTAAGACATTTGATTTGTCGAACAATAGAACGTATTAGCATTATTCGATACGAAATAATATAATAATAATTCCGACTATAAAATGACGTTATACTACCAACTTAAAAATGTCCATTTCACGGCATCTAACCATAAACAATTCGACAAAACAAAACAAAAATAACTAGAAAATAATAATAAATAGTCGATTATAGCAGCGATAATAATAATAATCGATACGTTTCCTTTTTCCAAAAAAAGTTTGTTAATTTTGATTAGTAGGCCGGATGTATGAAATATTCGTTAGTGATAGTCTATATATTTGACGAATTCGCTATAATCGATAATTCGTACAGTAGTATCGATAAACACGCGCGATTCGAAAAATGTTTTTGGTTTTTTGTTTAATCGATATAGTCGTGTTGGTAATAAGATACCGTTTATACATTTCATTCTACGAACCGTTTTCGTTTTTCGATTACATACGCGGGAATTTAGTGACAATAATATAATTCGAACGTAACAACATACGCTACGTGAACGATAACCAATATCGAAGAGCAGTTATTAATCGATGAAATACGCTTTATGAATAGTTCGGCTTAGAACAAAAACGAAACAGTCGTTGTTTCGTCGAATTCGACTAATAAAGTCGGTGGAAGGGAGGGGTTGAAACGCAGCGAATACTTCGTTTGTATAATATATATAGGAGACACTGTCGACTCGGTGGATAATTTTACTTAAGCCTTATTATCGGACAGGTTACCATTTTATAACGCGCGCGCTTTCGAGAAATTCGTAATTCCCTCGGGGTGTTTAATGGTTTTCGACTTTTTTATATGATATATATATATATATATATATATACACGTACATAAGTGTATAATTTACGCTTTACGCGATATATTTAAATATTTATCGCTACACACGTCATTCTTGCATCGTCTTCGTTGGTTTTTGAACATTTATAACCTCGAGTGAAAATCGATTCGACAGTACGCTTAATTTATGCGAGTTACAATATTATTGAAAAATACCGTGATCGACTAGTTCTTATTGTAGCGACGTATGTTATAGTTTATATAATACTGTGGCTGTCCCGGCAAACGTTATTTCGCTCGTAAAGAATTTTTACGCCGGCAACCATTTTTACAATTTTAAACGAAAATTAATTTCGAGTAAAACGAAATACAATTTATGTTGGCGTTGTAATTTAAACGGTAATAATACTCGAGCGTTTGTATTATTGCCACATTTATTCGTGAACAATATGTTTAGTTTCACAATTTGCTGCGTAAATGAATAACTCTTGAGGTTATATATATATTATTGCGAAACAGAAATCGTCTTTTACACATTACATAGCCATTGCATATGGTAACGAGGAGGACCTCTAGATTATTACAATATACTTATACTCTTAATTTTCAACCAGATTCAAATTTATGTATACTATAATCGAATAAATAACTAGTTTTTTATTTCGTTTTTTATGTTTTTTGACAAGTGTTCCGCATTAAAAATAAAACAAAGTATTTCGAATGGTGTACGATTATGAAAAATGTAATTAAATAATTGTGTATACCAATACTTTACAAGACTAATTTCTAATACGTATTTCAGTTTAAACAGTTTTTCGAGCCGTGATTCGCTAAGTCCTTAGGCTACACCAACTCTTTTTGCTCAAATTAAGTTTCAAACGATCAAAATGTCTAAGACGTTTAACTCGCCACGAGAAATTTATATGAAATTACCCGTAGTAGCGCGCGAATTTATTTAGCGAATAATTATTTATTGTCCGCTTTTTTATTTTAAATTGCCGTTCCTGGTTCTTGGAACATCGCAGATTTGCTTATAAGCTCCGAGCAAAAACGTTTAAGTTATCGTATACGGTCATTATCATATCTAAGGCGGAATATTAAACGTATTTTATTAAAACGATCGCTATTACCGCAACACCGTACGAATAGTACACGAAAATGACGCGAGAACACAATAACGACGACACGTCTTGTGAATGTATTATACTATTTGATTTTTGGGTGTATATGATATAGTACTTTACGTAACTAACATATTTAAATGTTTACGAATTACTAATAATGATCTTCACGTTGAAAGAAGGCGAAAAATGTAAAACGAAACTTGTCTCCATTCGTATCACGTATTTGTGTTTCCACGCGATATTATACGAAAGAAGTAATTGTAGGTCGAAAATGTGAAAAAAAATATAATTATGTTTGTATACGCTTCGGGTTCTTGAGAAGCAACAATAATATAAGTACCGAACATTCTCAAACGCCATAAATATATATTATATAGTTATACGCTTATATATGCCTACGCCTTATTAATCGATCAATTCTTTTGGTTTCCGTTCACCCGTGTATAATGAAATTTATGTAATATAAATTATTAAATATCCATAACACGCGGTGACGGTTTTAAGAGTCAGATGGCAATCTTACGCAAAGACTCGCAGAATTTGGCTTCTAATAAAACTGCACAAACGTGTGTACAGAGAGTTACGGGAACGAGTATAAAAACGAATAGTAATCGAATTAGATAATTATTGATAATTATACGTATCATATGGTACCCTTACAACGCACGCGAGTACATAAATAACGTCGAGTTATTAAAAATATCAGTAATTGTTTTTCGTTTCGATTTTCAGCAACACACGTGGTACGCGGCGAAATACTGGATGTGCGAGTTTATGTGTCTGGTCAACGTAGTGTTGCAGATCTACTGGATGAACAAGTTTTTCGCTGGAGAGTTCATCACGTACGGTCTTCGAGTGATCGGCATGTCCGCCGAACACCAGGACGATCGAATCGACCCCATGGTCTACATATTTCCACGGGTGACGAAATGCACTTTTCACAAGTTCGGTCCGTCTGGGACCATACAGAAACACGACTCCCTATGCGTGCTCCCGCTGAACATCATCAACGAGAAGACCTACATATTCATATGGTTTTGGTATCTACTGCTGTTGATCGCACTCGTCCTGATGGCCGGCTACAGGTACGGACGTAGTTTGTTTAATAAGGAAACCTAGGCGAGAGACGGATAAGAAAGAAAACAATAACGTTATTAAAAGGGTACGTGATTAGAACGTAGCCCGCGTTAGAAAAGACTCAATCAATAGTCAAAGAATGGGATCGCATTAGTGAGGTGCGTCGTGCAGGTGTATTATTTAAACAGAAGGGGAAAGAAAGAGAGACGTTAAAGGAGACATTAGCCGAACGAGCCGGGACTTTAAAGTGAATGATGACTAATAACGCGGACGAGCCTATATGGAGTCAAAAATAGGAAATTCCTGAAAAGAATTGTATGGGCTTGTCGGTATTTAGCTGTTATGTTCGAAACCAATTCGATTTAAGCCGTTGACGACGCAATCGCGTTTATTTTGAAATAAGAATTTCGTTCGAGAACTTTTTCTTTTTCTTTTTCAATTTAATTATACTTTTTCCCGCGCTATATACTTTTATATAGGCATACGGACTTTTTGAGGGTCGGGGGAGATTCGATTAAAACAAGTTGAATGCGCTACCAAGGTTTTTGTTCATACTTGCTGCCGCGAGATCCGATATTTTTTTCCCAATTTTCCGACATTTTAGCTATTGATGTCGACGAGTAAAAATAATTAAATCATCGTCGCTAATTCGTTTTATTGTGCTACGTTATATAATTTATTACTACTCGTTGTTTGCGAAGATATTACAATTTTTTTATATCTCGGCAACGGTAATCGTTTATTAAAAACAACGTGACAAAAAAGTTAAACTAAACTCAGAATCGGTGGATGTTGGTGACGTTCCACGACTTGTCGAAATCATTATGTAAATCGTTATTTTCGAACATGAACGAAAACAGACGCGTTATTATTTAAGCGTTTCTACTCTTTTAAATTCAGTTTGTCATTATTACGATAAATTACAACCTTACGCACGCAGTTCAAGTATTATTATATAAATGTCTGTTGGTCTATATATATATATCGATAAAATAAAACATAAACAACAAAACATCTTGTTGCCGCATTAATAATTCACATTTACTAAGTATAATAATTACGCGTTCGTTATGTGGTTATAAATTATAGCTTAGTATTTTTTCGAGGCATATAACTTCTCGTTATCTATAAATAATAAAATACCCGAAAGATCGAATCAAAACGATTGTCACGAATGTAATACAATGATTACCTATACCGTGTTTCGTATTTTTACCGTTATCGTATTTTGTTTTAAGTTCGAAAAAATAATAATAATTCTTTTGAAATACGATATATGTGTTATTGACATTTTCCATCGCGTTTTTTTGATGATTCGATCGATCGTACTTTTATACATAAATTGTAATTCAAAAATATAGAAAGAAAAATAATGTCTTTTTACATAAAATCGTAATAATTTGTACGGTATACCGTTCCCGGCTTTCTCTCCGCCATGAATTTCGCTCCGCTCGGATCGGGAAATAATATAATAATATAACTATATCACACATCTGGTTGTATACAAAACGAAAGAGTTATATATATATATATATATATATATATATATATATAAATAATGATTAAGTTTCTTTTTTCTGTTTTTCTTTATATAGTCAACCGTCTCGAGTTTAACAATCGAGTATAATACAACAGTATGTTATTATTATACGTTTTTTCTCTCATAATATATGCACGTCGCAGTAAATACCTAAAGACAGAACTAATTTTACTAGACAAAACTAGTTTTTATAACAGTTGACACTACTTTTATTATATTAATTATTAAGGAAGGCCCTCAAATTGTGCACAAGGAGACAGAATTCCTCTATTATATTTTTTTCTATTTGAACAAAGGGAACGGTACGGCCCAATGACCAAAAACAATGGTTTTTGAACCGTGGTTTTACATTTATGCCAACAATTACGCGTTGTTACCATCAACGAATACATTTCAGAAATGTAACGATTTTAATACGTCGAGTTCCGCATCCTATCCGTAATCGACAAAAGTTGGAAGTGATTGAGATTTCGAACCCGAATTTCCAATTTTTAAAAACCCAAATTTCGCACGCTATATTTGGAATAAATGTTCTGTAGATTAGTAAATTAATAATTAACTCGCCTAACGAACACGTATATATTGTATCAATAATGTATTATATAATAAATGTGAAAATACTTATTAAGATATGTGTGTGTGGACAGAAGGCTAAATAAATTTACTTGTAGAACGTTCATTTTTTTTGTTCTTAGCAAAGTTCGTTTTCTATAACTATCGCTAATCGAGCGAGCACTGATTAACTATAAACAAATATTTGTAAAGTGATTTGTCTTAGGTACTATATACGGCGATACTTTGAGATTTTGGTTACGAATTATACGCTCGTATTTAAAAGAAATGCAATCGTAAATTAATGTCCCCCAGCCTTGTATATATATATGGCGGTGTTTTTATTTTCAATAAAGGCGTGTGGGATTTTACATTTTTTTTTTTTTGTAGAATTTCGATGATGTACAACACGAACTTGAGGAAGCGGATATTGCAGTACCGTAATTATATGTTTATAACAGACGACGTGGCAAGATCGGTGACGAACAAAGTGTCGGTCGGCGATTGGTGGGTGCTGTACATGCTCGGCAAGAACATGGATCCGGTGATTTACAGGGAAGTGATGCGCGAGATCGCGAAAAAAGTCGATATTTGACCGAGTGTTTGGCGACAAGAACGCAATTTAAAAACGGTATAAATATCATATCGACACAAAATACGTCGTGTTGAAGGACGCTCGAAACACTTTTTTCTAAAATCGTATTTCGTTTTTTTTTTTGTGTGTACATAATAACAATCGCGTAAAACGAAAACTAAACTATTACGTAATTACGCGTAACCGGCGAACGAAAACTTATTTATTTCTTCGAAGTCAAACGAAGCGTTTTTCGTCCTCGTTCCCGAGCGCCTTAGTCGCGACCCAAATAACTTTTTACACTCGCGTGAAATTCCGTGGACTTTGTTCCCTGTGAGACTCTAATAAATGTTTAACTATAATGCACTCAATAAATCCCAAAAGTTTCTTTCCCCCTCCCAAAAAAATACATTACGACCGACAATAATTGTTGAAGATTTTTGGTTTTTATTTCGCCCTACCGTAATAGAAATCCGAATCCGAATTGTGAATCAATAACGACTGATCGAACAAATAATTGTGGAACGTATATCGATCGGTTACATATACTGCCGTAAACCAATATTTTCTATTTATTTGCTGGTGCGTAGATCGGAAATAACGCAACTGATAAAATATACTACAAAGTTCGATTAAAACGTTTTCGTTTGTATACTAATACGAACCATTGGTATTCTAAACGTTTTTCATTTTTAGAGAGCCCTTGTAAATATCTTACGCACTGTAAAAATAGTGTAACGATTTCGATAATACATTTTTTATATAACGATAAGAATTTTTTTTTGATAATTTATTAATGAAAATGTACATTTTTTAATGAAAAGTAAAAATAAACACGACATATGTCCTTCAATATTGTAATATATATTATTGGATAACGAAGTATCTAATAAAAACGATAACGCTAAACTTTTATAAATATTTTCATAGGAATTTTTTTGTTTTTAATTTCTGATACGATATATATTTCGTATCAGTTTTAATGTTTGTGTCCTATTTGTATACTTTTTTTTGTATAGTTATTGGACAATGTACCTATGCGTAATGTGTGTAATGTATAGGCACTCAGATAATAAAATATCATAAGAAATATCAAAATTATCGCTGATATCGATATAATTCCTACATCTATTTTTAATCTATACCCGACTGATATGTAGGTATGCGTATACAATAGTGGTTTCATTTTGTTAATTTTTGACGATTTTGTGTACGTTTAATAAAGTTATAATTATTGCCTTTTCGCTGTTATTCAATGAAATACATACTGTTTATCCTTCGGTTGCGTACGCAATATCATCGGATTTATGTCTAATTGTCTACATACAGATCTACTTAGACTCGATGAAATATGCATATCTACATTGTATACGCGTGAACGTTTCGAGAAAAAAATATACGGATCGTGTATGGAAATAATTCCGAAATCTAATTGTCTGTAACGAATCGTAGCATTTAAGGGTAACATGATTTTCGACAATCAATATGTTGTTCGAGAATTCATAATGACTACGAAAAAAGGTTTCGTGAACTTTTTAATAAAAATATCGATTTTCAGAGTACAAAAAAATCCTATAAACGACGAAAATTCCGAAGCTAAACAGTTAGAGACAAGGAAAAAACGTACCCACAACTGAAACTTTAAATGAAAATGATCGAGATTGATCGGGAAATATTAATAGGTTTGCCGAAATCGACCTAAGCGTATTTCTACAAACACGTACTCCTGAGACCTAACGGGTTACTGTTTGGAAAATCGAAAAATTTCACACTTTTATGACGAATAGAATGGTTTAGGATAAAAATACAAAAATTGCGAACAAAAAGTGTCGAATAGAACGCGTTGTGATACTCAAGATATATGGTCCGGCTCGTGACGAAAAAAATCACTCTGCGCACGCTCCCCACGCGTCAAATACGTTTTTAATTTAAAATCTCGATCTGAAGTGGAAAATCAACAGCGCGCGTGCGCCGTGTTGATTTCTTTGACCGGTCGGGATGAAAAGAACGAATCAAAAAAAAAAAATTAATCGAAAATAACGCGCGCGTGTACTCGACGCAACGTTAATTTAAAATAATAACAACAACGCGTTGACTTTTAGAACGTAATATATGGAATTGCGTTCTGGACATTATGGCATACTCGTGCGGTAATAATACGATTAGATTTTAAACGAGGTGGGTTGATATAAGACGAATGTGGTCGTGTTATAATATTACTTCGCCCGCGGGCACGATGCGCTGTTATTATTTCGGTTATCGTGTTACAGTACGAGGCACACTAGAGTGTTGCGCTGTCGGCCTTGAGGCTGTCTAATAAGTTTTCGGTAAGATTTTACGAGGTCTAATCGAAAAGTCATCGTTCAAAAACAAAAATGTATATATATATATTTATTTAATAACCGTTGTTATTTACGTTTAATCCGTTTCGAATTCTATACATCGGCGTTTCTCGAAGCATATCTGGAAGTCGTTCTCGGAACGCGTCGCGCTTTTCATTTGATCCGCGCCGTTCCTGTCGTTCGGCAATGAAAAAACGAAAACACGCGCGGCGGTCGAGGAACGTTCGTAAAACATCGTGTGAAAATGCTGTCCGCGACACATGCGCCGAACGCATCGGAACGTTGTCGCGAACGCAATTTTTAATCGGTCCCACTCTTTTTTTACGTACTTATCGTAGTTAGTCCTTTCGTCGTAGTCGTCTCCATCAGGTGGTCCGAAAAAATTGTTCAAATCGTCTTCACTTGGCCGCCAACTTGACCAGCTCTCTCGGAATCGGTCGTCTTCCGCCGCGAACATCTGTTTCTCGATCGTCGCCAAGTTTTGTCCCCGGTTTTAATCAACTATTTGTTGGAATATTTGACACATCCTCCGACGAATCAAATCTGTTTTTCGACTTTTTATTCCACATCCCGAGCGCAGTTTTGGAACAAAGCTATTCTTCTCTTAACCGTAAATC
The DNA here is from genome assembly GCA_025469175.1 of Geopemphigus sp. TES_GeoC_2020. Lineage (NCBI taxonomy): Eukaryota > Metazoa > Arthropoda > Insecta > Hemiptera > Aphididae > Geopemphigus > Geopemphigus sp. TES_GeoC_2020. The sequence goes on from JAIPRN010001037.1 coordinate 50,646, forward strand.
AGCTGTCGGAATAGTTTGAACTGACCCGAATGATATTTGGAACTCATCACAAAGTTCGACAATTGTCGAACGCGCGATTACGTCAGGCGTCATTTTTTGCGTCGTTTCCTCATAACAGTTTTTCCGAAATTAACTTTCCAATATTCCTCTTTAAATCGTTTAAACTGTTCAACGGCGATTTTCCCAAACGTGTTTCGCGGTTTAACGGACACGTGTATGTGTGTCGTATCGCTCAAAATAAAACCCGACAAGACGCAAAAGTGAATTTCGTCTTAATCAGGCGTTTAACAGCCAACTGAGACAATCTATGACAAGAATACGTTTTCCTAACGCCTTGAGGTCGAGCTACGAATGGGTTAATGCACAAACCATTCACGAGCAAACTATCGGTACTTTCCGATAAAAAGGAAGCGCCGCTTACTCGTTTTGTAAAATATTTCGCGGCGACGCCACATAAATTGCCTTTAAACCATAGCTGACGGCGAACGTGATCAAACAATCATATCCCGACGACGTGCTTCGTACAATAATGACGTTCTCTACTTCATTCGACTCGCGTCTTAAACCCGAATAGGGAAACGAAATTTTTCCTCGTGGGTGTTTTATAATGTGGCTTACGTACCGCGTAATATTAAAATTCGAAACGTTCGACCGTCCATTGTTGTAATACTGCGCGTTAAAACGAAATTTTCGGAAATTTTCCCACAATTTTTGAACAATTCGTTGCGGAAGTTGCGTTATTTTATACAAATTCGTCCAAAGCTACGTTCTAGAATTCAAGCAAGTCGACCATGTGCGAGTATTATTAGACTTTCAGGCGCTCAATCGCAAAAATAATCGTGTTTTAAAAATTTGTTTGTGTGTTGTTAACACAAAAACGCGCCTGGTCAACGACGCGTACAAAATTTACGTGCAAATCGTACGCGTATCAATAACGTTAACTCGTTAATAATCCGGACGATGCGATGCGGCGAATAATTAACGAACGTATCAATTGTTGTAATTATATAATAATAGTATGAGGTCGTACACGCAACACCTAATCGTAACACGATCACGCTTTCGTTATAGCGACTAATTATTGACGGATATTATTTAACGATTAATCAATTTTCTTTGCGCTTAGACTCGAAATATTCGCTATTATTATGTAGCGCGGAATAAAAACCAATATCGACTACTAGCACGTTACGGAGAAAATCGTTTAAAGTACCTCGCGTAAATCTTGTCGGTTCTAACGCGCCGGCCGTTACAATGGTGGTCAACTACTATAGCACGAAACTTTCAACAATCGGTCGGATCGCGGACGTGATTGTCGAAAATTTGACGTCAGAAGTCTCGCGTATACCACCCGTTTAGTTTTCGTTACACTATTAACGAAATCACACTCGGCGGACGAGATGAAATTATATATTTATTTACTGGTAGCGGACAGCGGAACGTAATTAGAAATCGAACAATATATCATCTCGAGTTGGAAATTTCAAGGTCGGTTATAACGTTTATTTATAATCGAACACGTAGTATTTATTTATTATTATTATTATTATTATAAAATAGTTCGTGCCTAATAAACCTAATTATATTTTTGTCGAGTTATACAAATATTAAACGACTATATATATATATATATATATATATATATATATAGAACTCCCGCGTGTATTGCCATTATTCTTAGGATGATTTAAACTTCTCATTACGCGTTTAAGTTAATTATTATTAATAACTACGGTCCGTACGTTATTATATAACGATGCACTTATATACGGACGAAAATTAAATTAAAATTATCGACTAACAAGACGTAAGTAAAAACTTTGTACATATAAATAGTAATCGGCGTATGAAATAATCGTTTTTGCGTAGTAATTATTAAATCTCGTTGGGAGAGCAATAGTAAATAAATGAGCGAGAGAAACGCGACTTATTTACGTTATCTTATACTATTAAAGTATCTTTCGCGTTCTTTCTATAGTACTCCGGCGCACATTTTGTTAATTGAAGACAAACTTGGGATCATACGCCACGAAGTTTAAATATAAAATTGTATGCTATGTATTTTGTATTTTCTTACGATTACAAAAAATAAATTCATTTTTCGTATCAATTTATCGGCATTTATAATTCTTTTTTTATCGATTACGTGTGTACGCGCATTCGACATATTTAGCGTACGTTTCAAAATCCTATCAATAAACCATTAAAATCTCGATGATTTCTATAAACGTATTTTTTAACAAAATAATCTAACGTACATTTACTAACAAAATAATAGGTATTTATAAAAATAAAATTATCCCTTTCTAAATTAAGTTATAATAAGCGCAATTGTTTTCGTTTAATTTCACGTACACCGGTGAAATATTATCGATACATATTCGCTAAAATATATTTTTAGATGCGGTTAGAGTGATAAATAGCAGATTAGTAATAGTCCGTCGGTCTATTGTGTGATATTTAGCTGTTCGCAATTATTTAGTAAAATTATTTTCAGATAAATGTTTACATTTTCGAATCATTTTTTAGTAGCGTTTCTATGTTATAAATGCGTTGTTTTTGTTCCGGTAACGGTTTCGATATTTTTTTAACGCGTTTACTGTAATACGGTATCATAAATCCAGTCACGACGGTTATTGCTCGTATTTACATTTTCGTTTTTTGAATTACAACGTTCCGGGGTTGGGTTAAGTTGAGGATCATTTAAACAGCGGTGGGTCGCCAATAACGGTATTCTCCGGGCCGGCGATAATGAATCCGCGATTTCTAGACAATCGAACCGACGAACAGAACCGAAAACGACTTTTAATTAATAGTGTAACGACGGTCGAATGATTGTGTTCACGTCAATCCGCGTATATGTGCGTATGCGTGTGGGAGGGGGGACGGTAGAGAAGTTTATAACGCAATGTAAGTATCGCTGCGCTTATTCGTCCAGATAACGAAATAACGCTTAAAAACAATCGGTACAGCAATCTGGGCGCCATTATCAGTTGCTCGTGCGCGAATGTACATAATATCCGTATCGAATACACCGTACGTTCGGTTTGTGAGGCCACTAGGACCGCCACTGTTTCTCGTCGGTGACGATACGATGTCCTTGTGAACACGTTCGTGTCGTCGCTAGCGTGTTAATTTGTGCCGTGGGTGGTTCGGATAGATGACCGTCGAACACGAAGACCGCGGTTTGGACGCCGCTAAAAAATATGGCGCGAAGTCGACGTTGGCGCAGGTAGGTCGTACCCGTTCACCCGTCGTAATTTGTTTCGCGAAAACGCTCCTAACGGCCTCCCCCCTCGTTTGGCGAATCCGGTTCAAATTATTATTTACCCGTTACCGTTGTAGTGTTTACGTTATCGGCTTTTCTTTTTGGTTTCGAGTATTTCGACAATTTTTTTTTTTAGTTTTTCCGTCAACGGCGATTCGTGATATGAAATTATCTCCTGGCGGTTTACTTTCCCGGGAAATCGGCACGTTTAGTGTGTGTGTACGTCGTGCCATGTTGCGTAGCGCCTAATCGATTACTCTTGCTAATTCACACGCGTTTTATGCACGCGTCTCTGATAAGCGGTAATGGTTTTAAATTGCTTTTCAAAACCTTATTCCTCCCCAACACGGACAATGAGCTGTTATACTACAACGAGTGTCCGTGTCGTAGAAAGTACCGTTTAAAATACTACTCGAATAAGTATTTCGTAAGTATATAAGAGTATTTCGGTAATATCCGAATACTGTTTCGAAAATATTGAAACGAGGGTAAATTATCGATTTTCGCCAGACCAATGTACACCATCACGATCAATAGTAGTCAATGATTAGCGAATTACTTTTGTTACGGAGATAACTGAATATATCGTCAAATCGCATAATTCGGATTAAAACGATAATATTATTTTCGAAAAAAGGCCTGGAACGCGAGCGTTAGAAATACTACGGAAAAGGACGTTCGACACTTACCATCGTACCCCAATATTTCAACTATTAAACGACCCCGTATAATGTCAAATATTTTACAGTCGTTGGCGACCATAGCGCAGAGTTTTTTATTCGTGGGATTGGGTATGAATTTAACAATACCCGCGATAGTTATTCGCGATCTGTACCGCCAGAACGACGATTTTTCATTAACCATGACCGAGGCTTCGTGGTACGGTGAGTACATTTATCCGATTTTAAGTGTAATTTCCAACTCCCAACAACATCCCGTCAACGTTTAACTGACGAAAATGGTCCGAGAAAACGTCCGACGGATATTCGTATTAACCTCGTAGTCCACGTAGATAATAGAAATTATCTACACTCAAACGAAGTTCAATATGAAGTGTACAGAAAACAGAGGTACTTACTCTACGTTCAAATTTCGACCAAATGTAACATTTGTAAACAATTTGTTGCATCATCGTCGTCGTTGCCGTCGTTTAATTAGTTTACGACACGTACGAATCGATTTCGTCGTAACTAAAACGATATAATAAGATCGAGCGGAGCGGAGTTGGTATTTATTTATAAAACATATTCGCGGGACAATAAACATTCGTGCGTTGTGGAAATGGAAAAATTGATTAAACACGTATTTATCGAATTCGCGATAATAATTGGCGAGAAATGCAACGAACGCGCGCGGGTGCGTTACGTAACGACGTTCGGAAAATTTAATAATAACGTTTTCAGCGCGCGTGCGCTTAAGGTCAATAACGATCAATTTAAAATGCTTATTAACGCAACTCGGTTTTTCGACGTCGGAGTTTTATTTCTACGTTCGAATATTTCGTAAAGAATTTTGTTTATTTTTAGCGCCATATGGAATTATATATCTGACGTTCTGTATTAACATTTAAACAATCGTTGTTGGTAATCTAAACCTCGCTTATGCGTTGAATTAAATTTATCGTATTTAATTCGATTCAAATCAGTAAACAACAACGAACAATTGACTCGAAAAATTAGATAAATGGCACTAAGTATCGTGTATTACATTGACGTCGTTATATTGCGATTATATTATGAACGCAAATTACTACTAACTATACGATAGGTTCGTGAAAAAAAAATAGCGTTTACAATATTTCGCAATATAGAAAATTTTCGTTCGTTAAATACGTTGTTAAAATGTTATGTCTCGCGTTTATTATTACGTGTGATTTGTTCGTAGCTTAAGGAATGTATATGCGTATCCCGTTACGTAATTTTGTTTTATACTTAGACGTCGAAAAAATAACAGTAATTTTTATTAATAATAATTACGCGCGTGTTATAATTGATAATAATTAAGTATAACGCGGAGTATGTTGATATTTCAATGTTGACTAAGACACAAAATGAACGCGATCGAATAGATTAAAAAAAATTTTTAAGAAACGCGATACATTTAACGACGAAATTCAAAGTTTTTAATTACTCTTATTTCAATCACGAAACGAATGGGTTATAATAGCGAATATGTTTCCGAAACGAATATAACTTATTACAAATCTTATAGACGTATTGTGTAGTTATTTCGCGAAATAAA
>JAIPRN010001038.1:6862-56145 GCA_025469175.1 Geopemphigus sp. TES_GeoC_2020
CCACGTTACATAAAATATTAATTTATCTTTATCTCCTAAATATTTACATAAATTATAGACAACTACGGAATTAAAGGAAAATAGTTCGAAAAGTGAACAATAATGACGTAGGAGAAACGATTACATACAGTCAAATAAACTATAATGGGTTTTATTGAAAAATAATTCGAGGCATACAGTTTTACATTTGTGTTAGGTTTTTATTAACAAGTGCCATGGTACTTTATTTGAAACTTATTCATTGAGCTTTTAAAATAACTGGCTAACTATTCACTATTAACAGTAATATTGTATAATTTGAAATATGTATATTTATAACATAAATTATTATCTATCGCCTAGTTAGAATTTATATATATATATATATATATAAAATACACATAACTCTTCTATAATTACAAAATAAATCAAATTGTATATGGTCCAAATCGGAAAAAAACACATATTTAGTGTATTACAAAAATTATGTATAAATATATATAAATATATCCAGGAAGACACATTTAAAAGTATGCCCAATACTTATCCCAATTACAATTAATTTAATACCAAAATGAAAACCAACCAATAGTTTTTCACACTCAATGACTCTTAAAAATTAGTTTTTCAATAAAAAAAATTAACTATACTTTTTAAATACATAGAACATGTAGAACAATAACTTAATCACAGTCATTGCTACACAATTTACTATCTTTCTACATCTTTATCAATTACTATTATTAAGTAAAATGATATATTATCAGTTTGCCACTGTGATCAGTATAGTGTTATAATAATTTATATAAATCAAATGTGACCTTGTTTGCATAACAATACACATATTACTTTAAACAATTTATACACACACATAGTTAGTAGCCATAGTACACAGAAAGAAGATATTATAGTACTTCGTTCACATATTATTACATGTCGCAACCAGTAAATTATTCTCTTATAACATGCCAAATTTCGACTGTTTTCATTCAGTATTGTTCTATGTCATAACATGGAGAATATAATTTTATCTTCCACCACCTGTGAGATACAAAATACAATTCAATTTTTATAAGTCGAAAGAAAACTCAAATTCATTGTCGGTTATATGATATTTACAGCAATACAGTAATGAATAAAAGTTCAGTACGTGATTGATGTAGACAATTTTAAAATGAACACATAGATGAGCACAAATCGATCATGAATAAAAAGACATGGTTCACCAAGTTGGACCAATTTGTTTGAAAAAAAATAAGCATTTACAATTTCAGGTCTTTCAACAAAATTTTCAGAAATTTCTCACAATACTCTTAAGAGAATCCTGTCTGAAAACTTAGATTACCACAAGTTCTGTGCCTGTTGAGTCCCAAAACTCACAGATATCCACAAGACCCAACATATCAATTCAGAAAATGCATTTCTTGAACATTTAGAGATAAAAAATGAATAATTGTTATACCAAATTGTAACTGGAAATGAAACCTGGATTCAGAATGTAAACCTAGAAACTAAACAATCAAAGCAATGGATGCAAACTAATTCCCCAAATAAGCCAAAAGAATTCAATTATTTTTAATTGAAGAATGATGGCCAGTTTTCTGGGAAAGTAAAGGCATATTCTTGATTGAGTTTATAGAACCTAGAACTACAATAAATTCAACTGTTTATTGTAAATCTCTAAGTTAAGAAGATCAATCCAGAAAAAAAGACAAGAGGAATGCTTACCAAAGATGTGGTGCTTCTGCATGATAATGTGCGACCACACACACTGCTGCGCACAATTTTAGTAGAAGAGTTTAACTGTGACATTTTTTATCACTTCCCCCCTAGTCTTGATTTGACACCAAGTGATTATCATTCTTTCCAAAAATGATATCATCCATTACATTTCAATATATTGCAAGTAACGAAGAACTTATGAACAGAGTAAAACAATAGCTCAAAACACTGGCGGCGTCATTTTTAAGGAGGGTATATAAACCCATCCCACGTTACAAAAAATGTATAGTAAACAAAGATTATATGGAAAAGTAATTTAAATGTTAATAAAATTATTTTATACAATTATTGGTTTTAATATTTTTTTAAAAATATTTTTGTCCGAGGTTGATTTTAAGATAAACCCTCTTTTTCACCATACCTATTCATTCTCTCGTTGAACAGAAATTAATTTCATAAACTGGATGCATTTTTATTTATTATTTATTGTAGTGTCAAATGTTAATATGAAATCGAAAACTTTTATTATAAATATCAATTTGACTATTTAGAAATTATTCACAAATTATGTGAGTCGACTATAAAAATAATTAAGGATAAAATTTAAGAATTGAAATGAAAATAAAAACTAATTTTAACTAATAGATAAATTAAATTAAATTTAAAACTAAAAGGAAAATGTCTACATGGTCAAGATGACTTCTAGTAACACTAGATTCCTATTTAAAAACCAACGTAAAAATTAATTTTTTTAAAGTATTACACAAAGTGTAGCTATTTAAAACAAGTATTATTTACAGATTGACACCCAAGACTAAATTAAGTTTATTGTGATAGCCATTTTCAACTACAAGGACGTTTGCACACAATAAATGGTATAAAATTAAACTTTTTTGGTTATTTAGTTTACACAATATTAGTTCATTGAATTGAATGTTATAGTACAAAATTGTCAGAGATATGTAATTCATTATTTAGATATTCCTATGTACAGAAATAAATTCATTTTAACACACTTTTTACTTTTAAAAATGGATGTCATAGGGGGCTACTATGAATAATGAATATGGAGTGATCAGGCACTGAAATGTATTTAATTGTTAAAATTTCTTGAGTATTATTTAAGTAATGTATTATCTTGGTACAAAATCCAAGCATTTTTCCACAAATATAGTCTCTTTATCACTCATTCTCTAAGCTTAATCAGGACTTAGATATATTTTTGATTTACCATTAGAGCTTCAAGCACCTATACAATTATTATTATGCCCTTGAAATCAACATTTTCAAGTTGTTATCGGTGTTTGATATGCTAGGCAACTTAGATGTTTGACACCTTCTATCTCTTCCTTACTAAACCTTTTATGCTATCTAAAAAATTTAATAGGTTACACAGTGTTATCTCCATATATCTCAGTCAACAATTTAAAACATTCTGTTTAAAACTTTTTCAATTTAACAAAGAATGTTAAATTAATGTTTGATTCCATATAATTCTAACTGTTTTATTAGCTATAGAACGTACTATTGTTATAATACAGTTATCATTTAATTGTATACCGTTTAATACAAACACCTTTATAATTGATGACTTTGTCACAACAAACTTAATATATTAAATTCCTATCAAGCAGATAATCCAATTTTTTAATAGCCGCAAAACCTCGTATAAAATATGTTTAAACAAGTATCTTCCTTTTTATACCAATATATTTAAGATAATAAAATTATGATAAAACCTCTCAAAATATTCAACTCCTAACTTTTAAGTATTTAAGAATATATGAAAAAATAAAAATATGAAATTTAAAGTATTTTTGTATATTTCATAATTGAAAAGGATCCATATAACAAAATGAAGTTCAATGTGGTTAAGAAAATGTTGTTTTATTTCAAATAAAAATATACCTAATATTTGAAATGTGCATTTATCATTTGTTAAATAGATAAATGAAATAGTCATCTTTAGATCACATTCAAACAGTAAAATGGAAAAAAATGCGAAGATAAAATATTAGATAGTTCTCAGTTTTAATATTTTTTTGTTTTTTTTTTATTTTTTATATAAGTATATATATATATATATAAAAAAAAGAAAAATTGAATCAATTTTGAACGCTGTATTTCACTTGTTTCAAAGTAACTACTCACAGATACAAAGCATGTTTACAGCAGATCGGCCACATTCTGTGGCATCTCAAGCACATGAGTGTTGTAAAATGATTCAATATCCTTCATGGCCCTCTTGTCATCTTCAGTAATAAAATTGATAGCAACACCTTTACGACCGAAACGACCAGAACGTCCAATCCTGTGAATGTAGTTTTCACGGTTGGATGGCAAATCGTAGTTAATAACTAACGATACTTGTTGTACATCAATGCCTCTAGCCAACAAATCAGTAGTGATAAGTACACGACTGGATCCAGAACGGAATTGACGCATAATCAGCTCGCGCTGACGTTGGTCCATTTCTCCATGCATAGCAGATACTGTAAATGTTTTCAAACGCATGTTTTCAGTCAGCCATTCCACCTTACGACGTGTGTTACAAAATATCACAGCCTGAGTGATACTAAGTGTGTCATACAAATCACACAAAGTGTCAAACTTCCATTCTTCTTTAGTGACATTGATGTAAAATTGTTTAATACCTAATAAAATGATTATTTGTTAAAAATAAATTAATGATATATTATAATTACTACAATTAAGAATATTACACACCTTCCAACGTAAGTTCTTCTTTTTGCACAAGAATACGTACTGGATTACGCATAAAATGAGTGCTTACATCCAACACATCCTCAGGCATAGTAGCAGACAAAAGAATGACCTGAATATCCTCTTCAAGAAACTTAAACACCTCTTTAATTTGATCCTTGAAACCTCGAGACAACATTTCATCAGCTTCATCCAATACAAAAATTTTAATGTACTGTGTACGCAATGATTTTCTAGCGATCATGTCATAAACACGACCAGGAGTGCCAACTACTACATGGGATCCAGTATCTAGTTTACGCATATCATCACGAACATTTGTTCCACCAATACAAGCATGACAATCAGCCTTCATGAAGTCACCCAAAGCAATAACCACCTGAAAAATTATACTTTATAATAAACGACTCTATGATTAATCACATTAACCTTACCTTTTGGATCTGTTGAGCCAACTCACGTGTTGGTGCCAAAATGAGTGCTTGACATTCGTTCAAGTTGGTATCTATTTGTTGTAAAATAGAAATTGAGAAAGTAGCGGTCTTCCCAGTACCAGATTGGGCCTGAGCAATGACATCATGTCCCTTGATGCATGGCAAAATAGCACGCTGCTGAATAGCCGATGGCTTTTCAAAACCATATCCATAAATACCACGTAATAATTCTTCTTTTAAATTCATCTCATCAAAATTGTCCACCACTTCTTTCCAGTCAGATTCGATAGTGCCGCCGACATCCATACCAAGTGGCCCTGAGTAGTCATTGGTTTCGCTTGACGGTCCATTTTTTGTCTCATTAGCATTCATTATTTAAATTATTCTGAAATCAATGAATTAAAGGTTAAAAATATTTGTCCATTTAATATTAGACACTTTATATATATGATTTGCTAATTTTTAATATTTATTCATCAAAAACATAAATATTTTTTTAAAAACAATATATATAAGAATGTTTAACATTCCTCAAATATTTCTTTTCATACACTAATAATTAATATGACACTCGGAACAAACATGTTCGTTATGACCACATAATAGCAATTCCTATACAAACTTAATTTTTAGAATAATCGGATCTACCAAATAGAAACTAAACACTACAATGTTTTAATTTAAATTAACTTGATTACTAAACTGAATTCAAATTAAAAGATCTCACTTAATACTAAAAGTCTGACAAACCTAAGTAAATTTTATTTTATTTTTAAAAGAAAAATTAGATTTAACCACTTTAATCAATACAAAAAAAACATAATTTTTTTTTAAAAATAAATTTAAAAATTATAATAAAAAATTAAAAACCAAAATATTAATTAACCTATTAAATAGACTGAACCAAACACCTAAATAAATAAAGGTATCGATGCCCGTTAAATTATTTAATACTGTTTAATTATACATTTAAAATAACGCGTAGATTACATTATATCATCATATTATACTAAACTATGATCAACATTCATTATAGTAAATTGATATAAAAAGAATTTGTACTAAAACATGTACAGAAATTTAAATATAGAAAAATATATCACATATTAAGCTAAAGTAAATATGATTAACTATCACTTATATTTACATAGACAATATGAAACTAACATCATATATCTATACTCCCAATTACAAATTTTGATTTTGAATAATTGAAAATACGAGCTTAATTTATAAACAACAATAGATAAGTCTTATTAAACACGAACACTAAAAAAAAAATACATATAGACAGTTCTTGATGAATTGTTTATGCATTACAAATGATGCGTTCACATAAGATATAATTTCAATAACCAAATAAAAGAATAATTACAATAGACCTTTAATCTAACTCAACTGACAGTAATTGTAAAATGTAATTACAGTTTACAAAACTAATATTCTAAAAGGACGAAATATTTAACATAACCGATAACTTCAAGCCTATGTACACCGTAACATAGTTGGCGCACAATGCTTCACATTATAAGTTATATAGTCGAAGCGAGTAATAAACAATAGGATCAGCCGTAAAACATACGTACGTCCAACCGTTAATCCAAATAATCTAGTTCGGCCTTTCGAAGGAGCAAGTCTTATACAAAAGGCCTAACCTAAAAAATATCATAAACCCGTGAACCGTAAAATATCGGTCCCTAAAGACATCTGCCTCAAAGGCGACAGACACATAAGGATAGTCTTAAAAAAAAGCATTAATGACCGCGGCGAAAATCAATTTACCGAACGACCACAGTCGACGATTAATGACGGCGTCAACGGCTTCGAGATCGCGCACGGCAGCCGACCATGATGTGGCCGTCAAACGACCACCGCCGGACCGCCACCGAATGGCCAACCCGACGGGTCCGTTCGGTAAATTGCGTCGCGTCGATGTAAAAACGTAAAAACAAACGTGTACTTACATACTTTATAAACAACGCAATTCGCAAACGAAGAAACGTATCTTACAAAGAATACATTTTTACGAACAAAGTAGAAAACGCTAAAAGTACATGTGATTTGCCGAGAGGAAATCGGAAGAGAGAGAACAAGATAGGGTGAGTGACGGTGGATCGCGTACAATCGTGAATCGACGAGCGTTTGGTGAGGTTAGCGTACAGTGTGACCGTGCGTCACATAAAAACCGACGAATCGATAATGGACCAGTGTGCACCCGCCCATCCGCTCGTTGGTGATGCACAGTGACGACGTCGACAGCGGCTGAACAATCTCTACCAGCCCTCCCACCATGGTACATCGACAGACCAACCCACAGCGTCGGCAACCGCCGCCGACGTACACGAGCCCCGAAGCCGGTTGGCGACACTAGCACGGCGCGTCCGTATAGCAGTCACCGCCGCCACCATCGCCGCGCCATAGTTGTTTATCAACAAAAGCCGATCGTGGTTACCGCGCCGCCGCCGCCGCCGCCACCACCGCCTCAAACGCGCAACTGCGACCCGTAACAACACGAACGACTGGCGCGCCACAGAATCGCGCCACCACATTTATCTCGCGTCATGTTTACGATATTCCCGGTGTGTTTTTATTTCCTTTCGCGGCTCTGCCTCCTATTTGCTCAAACGGCGGATTAACGCGAATCATTTTTCGATTTCGACAAACTACTATGTCCTCTACACAATTTGTCGATGAATTTTTAATGACGAAAGAACCCTTCTCGAACGGACGTGATATTAAAAAATCTATTCGTATTTTCGCATTAGATGCGGTTAATCCCTTATACGCGCGATTCTCGTCGATTTAGATCGGACACGAGAAAATAATTGAGGGAAAAAAACAATTCCCCGGAGAATGAACGACAGTTTATTTCGAACACGTTAGTGATCCCTTCGCGAAAAATATACACGGTGCGCGAACCTATATTAATTTTCCGTCGGCCAATTTACCCTGGCCCAAAATTATAGTATTCTATTTTATGCTTTTGTTCCATACGATTTTGTCTAATTTGTTGTCGACCAAAACGAAATGTGCACCGACATACGTACGCGGCGTAGTAACAGCTTCACACAAGGGAATAGGATTAAATACCCATATAGATATAGCTACAGCGGTACGGTAGAAATTATTGTTCACATGTGCACGGATGTAGTGACGATTCATACAGGACGTCCGTAATTTTTTCAGTAGGACAGATATGATTTACTACAATATAATATAATTACGAATTAAGGACTCAGAAGGGGATAACCACATTCGTGACAATATTATCGTTAAAAAGTGTCCGACGGTGCCACGTTGCCTTTTAGGAAATTCGGTTATTAATAACGATCGGAAAATTGCTCAATTTATAATTGAAAACGAATACCGGCACGGGCGAACGAAACGACGTTTTATTTAAACGTGCGCGATGGAAATAAGTTTTCTAGGCGGCACCGTCTACGAATATGTATGCCATTGCACGATCGATTCACCGAATAAGGGTGATTACGCTTAGTAACTACTAATTATAAATATACGGGTCGATAACGAAACCATTTTATCGTGTACATTCGGGATTCGAGTACATATAGTGCTACATGCACGTGATTGGTTGAGTTGTAAGTTGTTCGATACCCAATATCGATTCTACCTGTAAAATAAAAAATAAACTTTCCACTTTGGCCCGACTACACGTGTAATTATTTCCTATTACCATTATGCATTATCTTAAATCGTAACACGTAAATAGATTAAAGTAATCATAAAAATGTTTTATAACTATATAAACAATTAACTTAATCAAAACTATATTCAATAGCACCTAAATACGTATATAGACGTTTAATATGTATTTATATTTAATTCCTTTAACGACAGTTTATTCAACAATATATACCTAACATAATTCTATACATTTTTAAAAAAAAACTTATCTACGTCTTACGTTGGGACAAACAATAATATTGCTACTCTTTACAATAAAAGAGATAAATAAACTGATTTTGGTCGAATAATACATTTGGCGAAGGTGCGTTAATTCGTAGTCGTCGACTAGCATTCAAACAAATATTATTTTGGCATAAGGTAAAATATTATGTAATGTTTAAAAAGTATTATTATACAATGTGTGTTATTCATTTTTTTACTACGCTGTATTGTTTGTACCCACTGTGTTTAATAAATTATAATGAACGAATATTGGAGTATAACATAATACGTTGTACTGCAATATTAATTATATTTATATAGCGATCAGAACTTAAAATTGTATGCAATACGAATAATTGAGTGTACAGACATGTAGTATGAAATTTGAAATTACTTCATTATAATTTATTGGACCACGTATTTAATAAATATTTAAATTACCCGTTTTCAATTGTTTTAACATTTGCGAAAAAATGATGATTTCTCGAATAGAAAATAAATGTATTTATTTTTGTCGTTTTATTCGGTTCGGCGTTGGAAACGCTATTTTTAACAATCGAATTTCGAAATTCGTATAGTCAGATTTAAAGTATACGCGCATTATGGAAAACGAACATTTTATAGACTCCTATATCAACGTCGTTTTTATGTTTTCATTTGAAGTAATAAATTCCTATCAATTTTAACTCGTATAAGTTACGCGTAATTCTAAAATAAAGTAATTTATTTTGCATTTTTGTTAATCGTATATATATATATATATATATATATACTATACGTTATACATTTATATTATTGATTTTTATTTTATCATAAAATCAACGATGGTTAAATTATGTAAAAGACTATAGTTGAGTACAGTACTCATCCAAAGTCACGTTTAACGGATGGCAAAGTATGGCAATCATTTCAGGGCGGCAAATTTTTTGAAGCTTAAAAAATGTATCTACTTTTTTTATACTTAAATTATTCACATTTTATACTCTAGACAATTGTTCACAAATACACCACAAAATATAAGTGCACGATAAAAATTATAATATTAAAAATACAACGTAAAACAATTTCGTTGGGTTTATGACGAAATTGCGGATGATCGGCCGCGGTCTGTAAAATGATAAGAATGTTGTTTTACAAATAGTTTATTTTTATACGATATTTTTTCCATCGATAATTGTCGGGTACAAGTCGTTAAATTGTTTTTTGGGCATTCACGGTGATTACGTGAGTTTTAAATACTAAAATGTTATCGTTATTTCTCGACTATGTTGGCGAATTAGATGACTTATTTGTATAATATTGTAATTTATGAATTATGTTGTTACATGTATTATGTAACGTAATAAAACAATTTGCTTTTAAAGTTACAACAAATATTATACAAAAATATATATATATGTCGGATAAAATAACGACATTGAGCGGAGTAGTTTGGAAGAATGCGATGACGATAGATGAATCTAAAAAAAAAAGAATTACCCTGAAAATCCCAAAACTTCAGTTTATATATCACTATAAATGTAGGAAACGTAAGTGACTACACTAATTTATTTGTCACACATTAACCCACGTTACATAAAATATTAATTTATCTTTATCTCCTAAATATTTACATAAATTATAGACAACTACGGAATTAAAGGAAAATAGTTCGAAAAGTGAACAATAATGACGTAGGAGAAACGATTAAACAGTCAAATAAACTATAATGGGTTTTATTGAAAAATAATTCGAGGCATACAGTTTTACATTTGTGTTAGGTTTTTATTAACAATTGCCATGGTACTTTATTTGAAACTTATTCATTGAGCTTTTAAAATAACTGACTAACTATTCACTATTAACAGTAATATTGTATAATTTGAAATATGTATATTTATAACATAAATTATTATCTATCGCCTAGTTAGAATTTATATATATATATATATATATAATTAGGTATTAATATTTTAATACATTATAGGCAGACTGTTGATAATCTATGCGAGTGTTTTTATATCAAAAGGAATTTGGACAAATAATCAATCAAATTAAAGTATTGTTTATAGGCAGCTAATATATATTTGTATGTATGTGTATTAATTACAAGGAGCTGTAACGTGGATATGTGGCTACTGTTTATTTAAAATTGATCTAGTTAAATTTGCCTTATGATGAATGATGCTAATCAAGTATCAACATACATGTATGGAAAATTATAAATCTACGTGTAGTGTAAAATCGTCACATACGAATTGTAATTACGGTAAATTAAATTATAGAACACAAATTCTTAATATTTGAAATGAGATCTGAAATATGATTATAAACTATATTAAGGATACAAACTACAATATTAAAAACAATAAATAATAGTAAAAATTAAATATATTAATTTTTTTTTTTATCAAGAGAAGTTTTGTAATAAGACATATTTAACTTTACAATAATCACATAACATATATATAAATATATATATTATATTGTAATTATTATACATGTATTTAAATATAAAATAATTAATTAAATTATAAATAACCAGTAATTAATATTATTCATACTGTTTCACTAATAATAGTTATAAACAAATGTCTTTTGAAATCTTAATTTAACTTTCTAATTCATAAAATGTTATTAAATATTTAACATACGCCAACATATGTACATATACATTTCTTCACGTTTATATATTTTTAAAAACTTAATAGATTTTAAAGATTTTAAATGATCTGTTGTATAATAACCATGGTTCATAAATGTTTAGATTAAATATAATAGACTATTAGTCTTAAATTCTGGATTCTTCTTCTAATAATTCATGTTATATAATTAAAAAATAATTGTCTTTCGATAAATTTGTAAAATTTGAAAAAAATGCACTTAAATGATTAAGTTAGCTTTTATCCTTAATCTAAATTTGATTATATATTCTATATTTAGTATATTGTATAATATATATATATATATGTATTTATATTTTATCAATATTAGTTAATAAAACTACAATACTCTGAGTGACATTAACAATGCCAAGTTTGTAAACAATATTATTAAAGATGTAAATATGATTTATCATCGTATTTTTATTTTTTTTATTAAATACTATTAATAATGTAGGTTAATGTATCAACTATTATATATATATATATATATATATATATATATAACACCAGGAATATTATTATATTGACTACAATATAACAAAATTGTTATTGTTTTTGTACTCTCTTTTTCTAAATACGAAATAAATAAAATAACGTATTCAGTCCCTAATAATTCAGCGATTAACTGATGTTACCTATAACAATAAAAAATTTAAAAAAGCGAACTTGCTTTATGATTTTATGTTAGTTATTTATCAATATTTTAATTCAAAAGGTAAAATATAATTTAACGAGAATATTAGAATTCGAAATATTAATATGAAAATAGTGTATACAATTTGTCATGTAATGTACTGTAAATTGGAGAGTTAAAAAGATATGAAAATATATTTATAAAAAAATATACTTAATCGTAAAAATATTTTATTATTGAAAAATAATATATAAATATATAAATATGTATATATATTTGTATAATCGATGAAAATTAAATATGTGTATATTTTTTTGTTTAGTTTGATTCCGATGACTTTATATATTTATATATATTTACTTTGTATTTGATGACTTTATATATTTATGTATATTTGACTTTAATTTTGGTCTAGAACTCACTAAAATGGTAATTAAAATATGGTTCCATATATTGCCTATTAGAGAAACAGCCAGCGAATGTAAATATAGTATTCCTTAAATAATTAACAGCCAACCATAGACAGTGGTATTTAACAGTTTACCTATAATACTATATTTACACACGATTTATAGATAATGAAATTAAAATAATAAATAATAAAAATACACACACACATATATTTATTTATTTATTTATATATATAAATGTGTACATATATAATGTATTAATATTTAAGTATATTACATATATATGAGCCCCTGATCGATATTATTGTATATGACTTTTTATATAATCGAAATTTATTGTTTTTATTTGTTCGTGTTCATCGTTAAATGTACACATAACTGTGTCGCTATTTTTTTTGTAGTTATTTATGTTCGATACCAATATTATCGATTGAGAGAGTAATCGTTGGGAAAAATCGAATCGAAATTACTAATCAGTTAGAAATAACGTGAATCACCGTGAATTCCGTTTTGTTTTCTTCGAAATCGGTTTCGTAGTATTGTTCCAATTTCCATGATTCTAACGACCTAGCGATAGAATCGGGTACTTTTATTAATTACGTTTTCGACGCATAATCGGACGCTTCTAAGGCAAAAAATGTATAAACGGATATTTCACAATATTATTGTGTCGTGAGAACAATGATGAAAAAATTAATTTTTCGATTCGACGACGGTCGATTTAATTAAAACGGCGATTTATTCATTTTTCTCTTTTGGAAAATAACGCGACATTTGCTTCGAAATAACGTATTTTGTTATGTCGTGTAGACAGTAGATGGAGAGGTGAACGAAATATTTCGAGTCACGGATATATCACATATATATATTATTCGTTATGACGCTACGTAATTTAATATCGATAATTGTCGATTTGTATAGTACCGTAACGATAATTGAATAGCGAACGATTTTCGAAGAACAATTATTAAAATCGTCAACGTATCCGATAAACGGAAACGATAGTCGCGAATCGCCGCGCGGCAGCTGTCGTGGAAAATTTTGAAAGTTCGTACGAACTTCGAGCCACTGAGATTTTCGTGTACGTCGGTGGTATACACGTTCGGTTGGTGTTCAAAAATCGATCGGCGATTGCTGTATTTTTTCTTTTTATCTTCGAGAGAATCGTAAACCCGAAACAAAAGCGATAAAAAAAAACGTGACGGAAAACGACCGAATTATAGCTAGGACGGCGCGTCAGTTGACCACCAGACCGCGCGCGACGGTCGCCGGTCGGCCGTCGTCGTCGGTGTCCCGGACGCGTTTTCGTTCTCAACCGTCGACAACGGTACTCGGGGCCGATGCGATCGGCCGTCGCCGCGCGACGAAACCTAGAGATATTTCATTTTAAAATCGCCAGCGCGCCCGTCCGGTTCATACGGTCCTGGTACGTAGTTGCCCTATTTGACGAAACGCCACGGCCATCTTCGTGGCTTGGCTAGCTCGGTCGGCCGAGTATTTCGTTTTCGTCGTTTCGTTTGTCGGTCACCCGCGCCGGAAATCGAGAAACGTCGTTCGGTTGAGCGTCGCGGTTATTACGGCCGGGGCGTTTCGTTATTGCTTCTATGGCGTTTTACTACGTCGTCGTAACGATTTGTTCACCGGTTAATTTGTTAATTACACACACATATCCCCTCCGATATAAAAGCGTCGCTTTCGAATATTTTAAACGGCCAAAACTACAAAGCTATCCGACTGACTTTCACCCGGCCCGAATGTACATATTTATTTAACCTTACGCGGTGCGTGCGTGTGTGTGTGTGTGTGTGTGCGCGTGCCCGGGCGCGCGGTACAGCCTGCAAATGTGAGGTACGTTCTAACGTCTAGGACAATATAGAACACTATGGGTAGGTTCTATTTCGTTACCGAAATAGTACTCGAACGTTTGGTTTTTATAATTGCGCGCGGGTATATAACACGAAACATTTTTTAATACACGACCTGAGGTATCCGACGAATTCAGTTAACGGGTTTTCTACATTCGTGGCACGCGGTTTCGTTCGTGTTATTTCGTCTGTCCGCGCGCGCAATTCACTTTCGACCGGAAATTGGTGTTTGTCGATCGTTTGTAATAACGCCCGTTGATTAAATAATTAATAATCCGGTCGGACGTTTAACTACGGTCGAGGTCGAGGTTACAGCTGTTAAAACAGAAGCGTGTGCCCAGGTTCAACAATTTTAGGATAAGTCCGGGCGTATACGTACGATCCGAGTTATAGGAAAATAATTTAAACGAGGACCGAGATTTAATAAAATAAACAACGAAAATAGAACGATAAAACGTCCGTAGTTAAATAATAACGAGGTTATGTACCTGAAATTTACGAAAACGCGTAGTATAACTACGTTTGTCCTTTACATCGTCGTAATTCACCATGTCGTTATATTTTATAAGTGTCTCCCAACCTGGACGATGGGGGAGGGGTGTTAGTGGTGTTGGCGTGGCGTGACACAATTGCTGGGAAGGCGCAAGCGATCGTCACGAAGTAAAATTTGTATTTTAAATTATTTTCATTTTACGACGTAGGGATAAAAATGGCTAGTGTTTAAAAGTGTTTAACGGCTAAACACTTGTAATTTTCGCCGGGGTACATTAATCGTTTCAAAAAGGCGATCAAGTTTTTCCATTGATAAGAGTAGGCGTAAGGTTTTGTTTTTTTTTTGAAAATCACCAAAAGGGACGTCGAATAGAAGGGATTGGGTACCACTGTTTTATGAAAATGTAACTAATCTTTTGTCGGTAACGCGAATTAATGTTGTTACAAAAACATTTCGTTTAGGTCCGTTTTGTAAAAACCGTTTACGTAATACGTATTAAAACGAACGTGTACGATTCATAACTAAATACGTTTGGTTGAGTGAAATGGTGAATTTTGAGTACAGACTCGGGTCTATTTTACTGGGCATACTGTCGTTGTGTTGAAAGAAAACGCCGTAATGGAAATACGACATTTTAAAATATCGTATTTTCAATTTATCCAACGCCCGACATAAGTTATAAAATACAAATATTATTACGTACACGAATCGCGTTTGCTGGATATTAATCGCTATACGCAATTCGAACTTTGTTTCTTAAACACCTAAATTACAGAAAAACCGATAATTTCGTCCGTCCGTTGACGGGATTCTTGTGGATGACGCCCCGTTAATCGTAACTACGTGATTATTTAATAATCGTTCCACGTTTCTTCGTGAAACTTAACATTTTACTTACGTACGCGCGTCGTAGTCCAGTTTCGATGTACGTCTTACGAAATCGCCGCTCGTCCAGTCGTCTTCTTCGACGACGTAATGTTTTACCTGCATGGTCGGTAGGGTCATTCCACACAACGTCCTAGCGAATCACGAGTTCGCGGTACTCGACAAATATTTGTAATTTTAATTACGTCGTTTCGCGTCGGCCGACGGAATTGTCGTTTGTCGTTCCGCTATAGCCGTGAAAAAAATCATGTCCGCGTACGTCGAATAGTTTAATTACCATCCCGTACGACATGGTGAATGTCGGGTACGATAAACGTTCGACAATTCGATAAAATTGTTCGTCATATTCGCAGGACGCCTTTGTGGCAATCGAAGTTGTCGCGATCGACGACTAGTGCAAGTCATTATTTATTATACGTGTGTTTCATCAATAAAATTACTAACACTTATTGTAAAATCGTGAACGGAAATATAAAAATATTTTTTACATTTAATATAATCTTAGTACCAATATTGGCAATAATAAACGTTATTTGTAACGCTATAAATAGTACCATCTTGGTTATCTATAGTGTAGTCGAACTTCATTCTTTTTATGTGCACACAGTACGCTTAGTGGCTAGTACACTACGATTGTTAACTTTCACATTTGTTATTAATCGACAAACAATATTAATATAAGCGTAATAATAACCGCGTAGTTTTGTGCGTTTATTTAATTGTCGTACGAAATGTTTTAGCTGTTTTGAAAATAGTTTCACCGTAAATCTCAATTAAAAAAAAATCTAATAAACTGAAAAATTGTCAATTGACTAAGAATTTGGTTTAAAAAGTACATAAATAATTAACTATACGACGGATAAGTTTTATTCTATATATATATTTTTAGTTGATCTAAGAATTACAATTATAAAGTAATTTTGTCGTTTACATTTTTAAAATATATTCTACCATTAGAACATGTATCTTATCAAATATATACGTATAAATAAAAAAAAACTAACTTAACTATTATTTAGTAAAAATTCTCAAATGCCGGATACATCAAAATAATTTTACGAGTAAAAATAAAAACTGTATAACATTACCACAATATTACTTATAATCAAAAAATAAAAACCCATCCATAGTACAGAACAATAAAAAAATGTCTCCCTAAAATACAATTAACGCTTAAATTTAATATTGTAATAAATCAATCACATTCAAAGGCATCTGAATCATAGGCATTTGGGTATGTTTTTCAATGCCTGCTTTTTTAAAACTGTCATTTTCATCGATCAAATTTATTACTTTTATATTTGTTTCACATTTAGCGATTCTATTTTGATAACTAACGGGATTTGTAGGCAAATCATAATTAATTATCCATGTGCCTTGAAACTGATACCCTTCAGTTGGGTCTGCAGTGATTATCATATGTACATTATTTGAAAATAAATTATGTTTGTGTTCAGATGCATTCATTTCCACAGTAAAAAGTAAAACTGAATTGTTTATTTTCTGGAACAATTGATACAATGCACGAGCTTTGTCAAAAGTGTTACAAAAGACAATGACCTTTTGTGTTTTTAACGCCTCATTGATCTCGCAAAGTGTGTTAAGTTTCCATTCTTCTTGAATCATCACATAAAACTGCTTGGGAAGCCCTAGGATTAAAACCAACGTTAAACAATATTTTGAAGACAGACGAACTAAATCAGTATGTTATTTGCACAAATTAAAACGTTTAAAAATTATTTATAGCGACATACTTATGGGCGAATTTTTGATTTCTTTTTCAACAGGGCTATCATTAATGATAACCAGTGGATCACGCAAAATATCCATATACATGTCCAATACACTATCAAGTTTGCTTGAAGTCAGCACTGTGACTTGTTTATTCTCAACTAGTTTGTCCAATAGTTCTTTGATTAGTTCAGTATAGTCGCGAGTTAACATCATATCAGCTTTGTTAATCACAACAGTTTGAATGCATCCAACGTGCAGAGATTTGCATTTAATCATACTGGATATTCCAGCTGGTGTACCAACTATTACATGCGGAACAACAGATGGTTTTTTTGGAACGTTGTCACCACCAATGTATACATTAATGTTCAAGAAATCCCCAACACTCATTATTGTCTATATTATGAAAGAGTTAAGTAAATTGACAGTTTAAAATTATGTTACAATGTAATAATTACCTTTTGAATATGTAAAGCCAAATTCCGGGTTGGTACCAATACTAAAGCCTGACACTCGTTCAAACTTGTTTTGATCCGTTGCAATAATGGTATGGTAAATGTCATTGTCTTCCCATCGTTTGGTCCAGAAAAAACAATGACATCACGCCCATTCAAACAGTGTACAATAACACGTCGTTGTAAGTCAGTTGGACTGATAAAACCTAATGAATAAATACCGCGCAAAATATCAATTTTTAAATTCATGTCATTAAAGCTATTGATATTTATTTCTGAATTATTGTCGTATGATGTATTTTGTGGATTTGATTTAGTTTCGTTAATATGCATTGCCTGTTGAGGAAAAAATTATTAGAATATGAACTTTGTTTAAACAGGCGTGTAATATTTAATAACAATTTTCTTTGTTAATCTATTTGAGGATTTACTCACATTGTTTTCCTTATCGGGTGTTTCATTATGTATAGAGTTCTCTTTCAAATTTGACGATACAACGGTTGTACTATCAGCTACTGACGGATTATTTTCAATCTAATATTTGTGAAAAAACAAACATTATTAACCTTATGTATCCAAGATTAATTAGAATGATTCAACGTGTAATTACATTTTACAGATCAATTAAAAATGACTACTATAATAAGAGTTATACTTATATAAATTATAATTTAAATGTATTTCATTTACCTTTAGATTTACCGTAATGAATAATAACAAATACTAATCTAATTTTAATACATACAATTTTAAATCTATAATATTATATTTGTTATCTGATTTATAAGTTTCATAAAGTTTTTGATTTCAGTCTTTAGTGGCAGAAGTTACAAATATCTTAGAACTACATTCTAGAAAATAAGTGTTATAACAAATAATATAATTAAAATTTCCTTACAGCTATATATCGTGCTACTTCAAACTATACTTGATGTTATAGCAATTTATAATCTTTAAAATAAAATAAACTTATAAAGAGAATAATTGTATTATTGATAGCATTTACAAAACCAAATATTTAGTTGGAGCTATTGTTTCGTACATAAATCTCTTGATAATATTTTATATCATTTATTTAATGCAAAACAGAAGTGTTCTACTATTTAACAAGACCAAGATATTGGCCAATTTGGTCTCAAATATGTTCTAAATGACATAATTATAAACGTAGAGTTACTGTGATGTGAAATATATGTACTAACTTTACTCTGATTAATTCTTTTTAAATGCTCTTCCAATATTGTTGGTGTAATTTTCATTAACCAATCATAAACATTACAATCCGAATTTGGCATATTATCTTCTGATTGGTTCGATGTATCAACTTGATGACACTGGTCAGAATTATTGACATTACTCATGTTCAGTCGTTTATTTTCCTATAAAAAATTTTGATATTCTTAAAATGTATACAGTAATTAGATATTTTATTAATTATATACACAATGACTAAAAAATATCCCTGTTGTTATAAAAATTTTTTTTTTAAAAATAAAAATTGATAAATTTTTTTCTTATTTGCCCTTGTCTATTCTTTCCCTGACACGAAATTAATTCTTAATTCCTGTTTCCATTTTGTTATTTTTTCATAATTTGTTTTATCATAAGTGGTTTTGCAATTTTGTCATTTTTTTTATTATTTAATCATTAGGCGTGCTATATTTTTTAAATACAAAAAAAAATGCTTATAAATATTAGTATTTATAATCAGCAATATGATATTACTATCAATAATTTATCCAATTATTTTTAACTAAACATTTTTTATGAACATTTTTATTACAAAATTCCAGATGATAAAATGTATTTAAGACACAGATACATATAACAGTATAGACAGAATTTTTGAAAAAGAATAATTTTAACATTTTATTTTGCCATATTCAATGTAATCTAATTTAAGCTTATTGAGAGGGCTGTGATTTTGTAGCAAATGCATCTTTGGTTTTGTTGTAGGTCAGGCATGTTAAATTCAAAGTATTAACTGGGCCAAATATATTGAATACTCTATTATGTGGGTCACACATAAATTTTTTATACATTATGATAACAATAGTTTATTAATATTAGTAACTGTGGGCCATAAAAAAATGAGCTACATATTTAATATGTCTGTTATGAGTCATAAGATACAAGTTTAAATTTTGTAAACGAAAACCTACTCATTTTAATTTTATAGATAATTTTTTCTTTCTTTTTATTAAATTTTGTTTTCAAAATATTGTGTATATATATATATATAAATTACTTTCAATGTAAATTAAATGCAAAATATTTTTTATGATATCGATTACTTATTATTTTTTAAATTTATATTTTTAAACAATAATATATTGTATTTATTATCATTTATCATGAACAATACAAGTAACTGCTAAATAAATTTCTGTTATACATATATTATATGCTAAATTAATCAATATTTTACAAAAAAGTAATAAGTATAAATTTCTAAAATAAAAAGATGGTCTTTGTTTAACTTCACTAAATTCATTGTAGTACATATACTAACTTTAGTAGGAGCATTTTCGGTTATCATTATTTTCTCTAATAAATCAGTGAAAACAATATTAGAATAATCATCTTTATTTTCCAATGTTTGAGATCTATCAGCTTCATGAAGTTGATTACTACAATTTCCCAAATTGGTAATACGAGAATGACCAAAATTATCTTCCCTTGATTCCGTATTTTTCTATAAAATACAAAAATTTATATTTATTTTTAGAATAATTGTTAACAATATTTCATTTTTACAGATAAATTAGCTTTATTTTTTAATTGTATAATGTCTTTAACATCAACATTGCTTGTAAATGGTTGATAATTTTGTATTTCATTGGTAATATCATTTATTGTGGATGTACTTGGTTCATGATTGACACTTTTAGTTCTTGAATGATTCTATAAATATAAAATATAAAATTATAATTTAAGAACTGGTGTGTTTTACAACTATAACCTTTTCTGAAAAATTTAACATTTCTTGAGTAGTCACTATATCATATTGATCCAAAAGTTGCATACATTCATCAAGGTTACCATCATTTACAGTTGATCCTGAATTAGATTTAGAAGATGACTGAATAGTGCCAAAGTGTTTCTCGTTCATTTTCTTCTGTAATGAAACTAAATTTTTTTTTTATCGAATTAGTAGGGACGCTTTGTATACTTTGAAAATGTAAATATTTACAACCAGCAGAATCTGTATTTAAAAAATCCATATCAAATTTATAATTTTCAATTTTATTCAATTCACTCTCAGATTGATTGACTAATTTATTATCCAAAATTGATTTCAGATAATTTAATGGCTCAACTTCAACACGTAGTCTTTTAATCAGGTCTTCCAATGTAATTAACATTTCCCGCTTTTTTTCAAGATCAGAAATTTTAGTTTTCAACTCTTCAACAGACAAACAATCATTGAGTACAAAAACGTGTTTTTCCAATAACTCTTTTTCATCGCGTAACGTTTTTAACTGCTCTAATAAGTCATTTTGGTTGTTTGATTCTGACATCTTGACTACTGTATATATTTCACAATACAGAATTTAAGTTCTGAAAAAAAGAAAGAAATATTAATTTTAATTAAATTGCTTATTATTATAGTATGCCTAATAGTTACTATCTATTAATAATAAATAATTATTAGATTATATTATAAATTATGTAAATTTGAATAAGGAAAACAATAATTTTAATTTTTATAATTCATTTACCAATTATATTCCTCTGAAAATACCTAATTATAACCTTTTATAGTACAACAAAATCTTTATTAATAAATATCTTATTAAACAATTTTT
Organism: Geopemphigus sp. TES_GeoC_2020; assembly: GCA_025469175.1. Taxonomy (NCBI): domain Eukaryota; kingdom Metazoa; phylum Arthropoda; class Insecta; order Hemiptera; family Aphididae; genus Geopemphigus; species Geopemphigus sp. TES_GeoC_2020. The sequence continues at coordinate 28,561 of JAIPRN010001038.1, forward strand.
TTATTAATATATGATCCCTTTATCAACGTTTTTTTAATTTGTGCTGTAGAATATAAGTGCATTTTACCTTTGAACAAATACATAGAATATATTATATATACATTCATATTTTGATATTTGTAAAAAAGCAATTCATTTACTTAAGGTTTAAGATAACAAAATAATAAGAAAACATTGATAGTATTTAATTGTTTACGAAATAACATAAAATGTTGTAGCAATTCATTCTTTAATATAATAATTAAAATATTAATAAATTTGTTTATGTTAAAATTATAATTTGTATATACAGTAATATTGGTAAATTCTTTTACATAAGCACTTTTAAAATATATTTTAAATTAGTAAACCTTTTTGTTTTACAGAGTTTACAGTAATTTTCAACGACTTAATCTATTTGCAACATTCTAAATCTTTCCAAACTGTCCATGAAATGGTAATTTCTATCAATAAAAATTAGACTCGCTTTATTTTTCATCATAAGTTTAACTATGTGTTCGGTACATAAATAATATTTATTAAGCTGTTATTTTTTGCATTCTGCCGTAAGTTAAGGAACTGTTAATATAGTAAATGTTTTACTAGGATAACGAAATGAGTAATTTCTAACAACATTACTTATGTAACTAATTATATTATATTATAATTTTACACAAAATAAATATAATCATTCACATCTTTAGTTTTTTTAAAAATATCATTACTTCTTTTTTCATACATGTCATAGATCTATAAACATCATTAGTATATAATACAAACGAACACGCATGTTTCTTTATTATATATATATATTTTTTTTAAACATTTACTATACTTGTACATTGCACAGGTACATAGCTAAAAAGGTAGTTTAGTCAGCCAAAATATTATACTTTCCATTCCGCCATATTATTAAAATATTAGAACATTTCAAATATAGAGATAAATTTTAATTAATTTTTGTAGTATTATCACATTAAATGTCCAAAATCCAAAATCTTGAATATAAAAAATATAATAGAATCACCATTTACTACTATTTATAATTTGTATATTGATATTGAATAATTCTTAACGAGAAATGAGGGTTCCTATAAATATTGGCCATGATTAAGTCATTTCATATACTTTTCAATATATAATTGATTTTTTAAACAGTACATACCTACACTAAATTAACATGTAATAAATTAAATTTTTACTTAGAAGTAAAATATTCTCAAATAGTTAAAATGAGAAGTTATAATTTAGTTTATTGAATAAATCGATAACGTTCAATATTTAGGACTTTAGAATCGCAATTTCATTTGGTCGAACAATATATAACTAATAAGTAATAAATAATATCCAACAGCGGTCCGACTATATATTATTAAGACATTTTTTAATTTATTAAATTTATAATTTTTTAAGAAAATGTTTAAGTGAAATATCGCGATTGACGCCCGTATATTTTCTTTTGAATTTGTTAAGCATCGCTTATATCTACTATTGTACAATTGTAATACTAATATCATCGACTTAAGATAACATACCATACCCGATCGCGCAAAGATTTTCTACAATTGTACACACATTTGAAGTGTATATATATTTACATTATATTGCTTACGTGATAAAATATTATACTACAACCGAAATGAACGGGTAGAACGTGTTTTTTTTTGAAAATAGAAATATAATCCTCGACAAGTATACTCACAAACGGCGTATGACGAGTTTATACGCAGACGGCACCACTATTTCGCAGTATTCTCCGACGACAAATAAGTCTTGAATATTCAAGGGCGATATTCAGATGGAAACAAGTAGTGTTGTTTTGCCCATCACAAAAGACAGTAAACGCAACTCATCAACAATGAGTCATAGAACCAATTTACGCAGTTCAACCAGTTGTCTTTATTTTGAGCGAATCGGAAAACAAAATAGTTGTATTTTCTGGGCGTAGATAATAGTACGTGCAGGGTGACCACATCTACAATAACCAGTTATGTACGTTGTATACCGTACCAATATATTCCATAAAATTTAAGTATTTTCGTAGACGTATATGCATTGGTATTTTGTTGTTGTTTCGTTTGTATTGTGACAATGTTTTCGATTGTCAAAGTTGTGATGAATTATTTTCACTCTAGGTATTAATCGAACTACGGTGGAAATTAGTTACGTCAGGATGCTTTGGCGAAACAGTTCGTAGAGTACGTTGGTTCTTCGGTTCGTTATTTCATGAAGTACTTTTCGTTTATTTTTTGATCCTTGTAATTTCTTACAACGCGCAGGTAGTGATCAGTCAGCTATTTACTGACTGTTAAAATGTGAAATTGTTTTTAAAATTGGGCATGTGTTCGTTGAATCATTTCAGAATTTAGACAATATTGTTTTTACGAACGATAATTGTCGATTTATTAAGTTAAAGATTATCTTTCGTATTCCATACTTAATTAGCGAGTTTACTACGCCTCGTCTTAATTACATAATGAGTACCTACAATATTGAGGAGTATACGTGTTCTACAACGATATTCCATTAAGTGATCATTATGATTTATAAAATGGGTACCTATGTTAAGTCGGTCAATATGTTCAGATACGTCCTCCGTCGCATTTACATAAGTTACGTATAGTCTGCAATAATACAGTACGATCGATCGTTTTGATTTATGAATATTAGTATTTATAATCAATTACCGTAAGTTCGAATGTTTTCAAAATAAAAATTCTCGTCGAAATGAACATTAAACGTCACATAAGCGTTTAATGCCGTATAAAAAAAGTGTCGAAATAACGAAAATAATATAGACGAATACGTTTTCATCATTTTTTCTTATTCTTATCATTCGTACTTTCATATTGTTTTACTGTATGCGATAAATCGCACTCGTCATGATATTGACATAATTACTGTTATAACGTAAATAATGTTTAAAAACTAATCATCGTTATATATTGCGTGTTATAAACACTGACGTTCGAATAAAATTGTACGTTCTATTTATCGCGACGCGCGTTCTATATCGGTAACGATAAATAGATTTTACGATCAAATAACGTAATACAAATGTTACTTAATTTACAGTAGTACGGTATCGAAATATTGGTTATAAAATCAACCAAATTTGTAGATATATATATTGCGTCTGGAAAATGTTTACACGAATAATTCGTGTAAACGTTCGCAAGTTCGATGTCGTTTACGATTTGAATATCTTACGATATTGACGAAATATTCGTAGGTACAATTAATGGCGATCCAGTTTACACGAATAAAACCGAAATTAATTATATTACATAATTGACGTCGATACATATTACGGCGGTAGCGTAAAAGTTGATAATCGATTTGAAATTTGATCGATAAAAATGTTTCATAAAATCACTAAATCTATATAATCCACTAAAATTAGAAACTCGACGAGTTACAAAAACGACAAAAATAACGAACATTTCTGACGAAACTCGAGAAGCTAATTATCTAGTAGTAGAGCTCGAAGCTGAACAAATAAAACCACACATACGATAGCAAAAAAACTAATTTTACCAACTTGCCGTGAAGTCGTGAAAGTCATTTTTGGCGAAAAAGCTGAAAAAGAAATATTAAAAGTTCTTATATTTGACAATACCATTGGTAGATGCATAGAATATATAATATTGAAGAACAAGTATTACAACTATCCTGTGATTTTTCATTGTTTGTATTACAATTAAGCGAGTCAACTAATCTAAGTGGATTATGTGACTAAACGTATCTTTTCTTCCAAATATTGTTCTGCGGTTCTACGTTTTTGTGCGAGCCGTAAATTTTTATTATACGGTATATGTCGACCAATATTTGATCGCGTTCTTTCTTTTGGCATATTTCTAAAAATATATATAATTTTTCGAGTGTATTTCTTTATTGATTTTGAAAATGTATACGATTTCAATCTGTTAAGTAGTTCAAAAGTTACACACATTCATAACAGAATACACTCAAGAATTATAACTAATATTTTTAAATTTCAGTACACCAAATTATAGTTTATTTTTACGTAGACTAGATATCGTGAATAAACGTATGTATATATATATATCGTATAATTTTTCCCACTCGTGTATTTTGTGTAAACTTTTCAGTGGGTAATAAAGAATTTTGGATATACATGTACGATATGTATATTTACGTATATAAAACTTGTTTTTCATCGTACTCAATGATACTTTTATAAGATCGTGTTCATTAACTTCAAATAATATTAGGAATTTCTTATAGACGTAATACACGGACTAGACATTTTATTATAATACGTTCGTCGATAAATCACAAAATTTGTCGAATCCCATTCGACGTATTTCGTTCCAGCGTACGCATTTGTACGAAGCTAATGAGAATAATCCTGTGTGTCGTCGTCAATTGGATCTTTGGACGTCAACATTTTTTTTTCGGGTTTTTAATTCCTTCGAATTGTTATGAACGATGACGACGGACTGTGTGCGTGGTACTTTTTTCTTTTTTCATTTAATTCGAACGGAAGGCGAGGAGGGATCTGTTTGCACATTACTACCTTTTCACCGTTGTGGTTAATTCACTCGACAAAAAAAATTTAACGAAATATCTCGTCATTAATCACGACATGCTCGTATACAATAATGATTTTTCTTAAGCTCCTAGGCCTCCCCTTCGGTGTTTTCGTGGATCGATACATCCCGCCCGCCATCTTGGACTTCGCGTTCGTTTTTTTTTTTCGATGTCCGGTCGGTGTTGCCCGGGAAGTCGTTGTTGAACTTGTCCCCCCTACGTTCACTGTGGGTAGCAACCGACTACTGTTGTTGGTTCTTTCGGCTCTGCTCTCGAAGTTCGCGCGGTTCCGGGTGATAGCTGGAACCTTCGTCGGTGCCGAAGCGATCACCGTATGTGTGGTACTCACTCGTCGTCGTTCTTACTCTACGAGTCGAAGTGACGTACATACTCGACGATCGTACCAAAATACCGGTATATCGTAAACGTGAGGCGACGTGTGGTCCGTTCGAATTACGGGACGCCTTCGTCGCTAGATGGCGCGAGCGTTTACACGTACCGTCGATCTTAGGGGGGGGGAGTGCTATGGTGGGGTACACGAGCGACAAGTGGTATACGGAACAGTAAGTACCGCCATCGCGTCATATCGGCGGCTGGTGGGGTGGGGTATTCGAAGCAACCGTGTTCGGTCGTTATCAAACTCGAACGGTATCGGTGGTGTACGTTCGTTCGAAACTGGAATGGCAATTAACGATGACGAAGAACGGAAGCCAGTCCCGGCGGAGTCCGTGGTAAATATATACGTGCACCGAGCGACGTATAAGTTCGACGTTTGCGAATTATTGGTGGTAGTCTTCCCTTCGCGCTCGGGAGGTTTTTGTTTGCTGACAACGACGCGTTGAACGTTTTCCGTCGGACAAAATGACCTTTGAATGATAATACCGCCGCGACGTATCGGTGTTATCTCAAAAGCGGCTACGCTTTTGTCCCGGAAGTGTGTCGTGTGACTCTGTCTTTGGCGACGACTTTTCCGAAAAATAATATGTTCGATCCCTTCCTGGGATTTGTGGAGAAAAAACCGTCGCAAATCACAACGACCAGACAATTTTCGTCGGCGACATAATACATTAGCCAACTTACGCAACGATACGTTTTGGTTTGTACATGTTTTGTCTTTTGTAACTTAAAATGTTCGTATTTAAGTGCGTTACGTGTGCGTTGTCTTTCATTAATATTTTATTTTAGAAATAAATATCGGTACACGTTTTATTCGTTGTAATTTACGGTCGAGGAAAATACACGAACAATTATTTGTGTTCTATCGAATGCGTTGAATATTGAGCAATAGTGTGGTGAATAGAATTTTATAAAATCCTTTTCAAAAAATGTGACGTTAATTTTCATAATTGGGTCATATTAATCTTCATAATGCCTAGAATTTTGTTCCATTTTTTACAAGAGGGTAGGTTAGAAAAGTATGTAGTGTTTTAGTGTTATTTCATGTTCGACCGAACATAAGTACTAAGTATTTAATATTTATAGAATTTTTTTGTTTCAGATAAATAAAATGCCAAGTAAAATGAACAATAACAAATAATCAAATAACGAAAAAATGGACTCTAAATTTGAAAATTATATGAAAAAGCAAAGTCAACTCCAAGAAAAAATTAACGAGCTATTTGCTGAGAATAAAGTATTAAAAAACAAAATTTCCGTATTAAGTGAATGTTTATCAATAGAAAAAGTAAAAAAGAAAATTTGCGAATTAGAAAATAAACAAAAAATATTGTCGTCTTTAGAGAGTATGATTATTAAGTTGAGAACAGATGTTACACCATTGGAATATTTAAAACAGACATTACAAAAACAATTGATTTCCAATAAGGATTCTGCCATTGCAGAACAAAAGGGTTTAGAAAGTTCAGACTTGACTGTAAATAGTGGATGCGCAATTGAAACATTGGATTCTGTAAGTGATGTCAGTTCAGATGAAAGTAGTATTATTGTTTTATCAGAATTTGATGTTATTTCCGACGAAGAAACTCTAAATAACACAGAAACAACTGTTAGTAATAAAGTCATATTCTCCGAAGCGTTACAGATGGCAGCTAGTGCACAGTTATCATTAGCTGGATCATCAATTTCAAATATTGGATCTATCGAACTTTTACCAAATGACGAAAACAACCAAATTAAAAACGTTGATCGTTGTGAACAATCCAAATCTAAAGACATTGTTACATTAATAAATGCAAATAGTAAGAGTGAACAACTTTTAGATATGTATGACATAGTAAACAAAGAAGATGTTTTAAATTGTGATAAAAAAGTTAGTATATTATTTCACTAGTTTTTTTTTTTTACCAACAACAAATAATATATTTACAATATTGGAGATAAATATTAGGTTATTTTATGTTTTTATTGTTTTATAGGATGAAAATAAATTGGAACCTGATACAGGAAAATCTTATAAAATTTATAATCAACTACATATGCTCGATGGATCTTTTGGTTTTGAAATAAGACAATTAGATAATGACAAATATGACATTGTACCGAAATGTAATAATGATTCGTGGGTAAAAGTTAATACAAACGAACCGCTTGATATTGCTATTAAAAATGAACCATTCGTTGAAAAATGTCCAACACTTGTCGAATCACAACAAGTACTATTTGTAAATAGAATATTTATTTTAGTTTTTCGAATTTTGATAAGTAATAATTTATACTCAGGATGATATAATACCAAAAGGAGACGTGGATATTTGTACTCGGAATGATCAATCATTCGAATCAAACCAGTTGGATTCAAAAGACATTATTGAAATAAAGAGTGTTAAACACGAATGCAGTGATGCGGATCAAAAAGAAATTCGCCAACCAGTTTGTTCGATCAATATTTCGAAAGATAATGTTGGAATTGAGATGTCATTATTAAACACTGAAGATATATTGAGAGAACGCGATAATATGTCAATTGATGTTAACGCTAAACCGTTTTCTATTGATGGCGCCGAAAAATCTAAACATTACACAGACGAATTAACTGCATTGAATTTGAATGTCAAATTATTGAACGGTATTCATCAGCATGGCATTAAGGATCTGATGCCCTTGCAGTTGAAATGCCTATTCCATTGTATAAATAGGCGTGACGTTATTTTTCATTCATATCCGTGTATCGGAAAATCGACTGTGGGTTTCATTTCAGTATTACAAATGATTGATACAAACCTCAACGAATGTCAAGCCATTGTTTTGGTCCCGACATTAGAATTAGCGTTGTCAGCTCAAAAGGTACATTGTCAACTGTTCATACTGTTGAAATCTTGAACGATATTTAATTTTAGTACGTTTTATATGTTTTCAGACGATTAAGTCGTTCGGGAAATTTTTAAATGTATCCACGTCTATCAGCGGTTCTGATGTGCCTTGTAAAGTTTCATCAGTTTCTCATATACTGATCAGTACACCTTGTAGTTTGTTTCATATGATTAATTGCAGTTCATTGTGCAAAGATTTTATAAAAATACTTATAATTGATGACGCGGAAGAAATGTTTGATTGCAACGGATTTTTTAATCAAATCAGACACATATTATTGTTTCTCAACAATGATCGTCAATTAATTATTTTGTCAACTTCCAAATTGGAAGAGATTTTGGATCAATTTTCGGATGTGATGCAGAATCCCGAGTACATAATAGTTCCAGATGAAAAACCTTTGTTAAAAGGTATGTATTGGTTTTTTATATACTACCTATTTTTTGTTTAATCTACAGTTTAAAATCGTTAATAACGATGTTTGTTTTTTTTATGCATGTATAATAGATATCATTCAGTACCATGCTAATGTAACTGAAGAATGGAAATTTGACGCTATATGTGAACTTTACGAAATTCTAAAATTAACGCAAACCATTGTGTATTGTGATTCATGGGATAAGTCTCTAGAAATAGCCGAAAACATGCGTTTTAAAAAATATTCAGTGTCGGTTGTACACAATGAGATGAATATTAGTCAGCGTCGGCTCATATTACGACAGTTTCGATGTGGTATTAGTAAAGTGTTGGTCACTACTGGGTTGCTGAGGGGCGAAGATTTTTCGGATGTAGTGTTGGTCATAAATTACGACCTTCCCAAAAGTCCGAAAGAGTATGTACGTAAGATTGTCAGCTGTTTTGGCCGCCAAGTGAAGGTGATCAATTTTGTTACCAAAAATGATACGACGGCCAAGGATAATATCGAGACCGCGTTTAATATGCGCATGCTCTATTTACCTCAGGACATGACTGGTTTATTCATATCTAATTTGAACTCTAATAATGATCAAATTCTTGGCATGTTAGAATTATAGGTAATTCTTTTATCGACTGTTTTTTTGAATTTACTATTTAATTTATGGGTTTTATTTTTGTTACCATATAAAATTACTAAATATATATATTTATGCATATGTGCGTGTGTATATATTGTTATTACTCGTTATTTTTGAACGTTTTATAAAGGTTTCTATTCAATGTTGGATATATTGGGAATGATATATACTGGAGGAGACCTTGTACATATACATTTGTTTAAATATTGTGAGGCTCGACGTTTTAAAATTGTTTAAACGTTTATTTTTATTATTTTATTCCTTTATTATAGGGCCTCGACATATCCGACACTATTTTTGTTATCGTGAAAATAAATTGTTAGAAAAAGTACGAATTTTATTTATTTGTGATAATGTAGAGTCTAAAATAAATTTCTAGATTAAACGTTTATGTTTTATAGAACGATTGTAAGTTGTTTATTGCGTTAAGCGTGTAATACGTTCAATTATACAATATATTGCACAAATATTGCTGGCAAGTCTAAATATGTTTACCAGCTAATTATTAATTTTGGATACGATATATAGTTAAACGAGACGACGTATCGTTATATATTAAGCGTATATGCTTCGTGATTTAACGAATTCCGTTTATTAAACGGTTCTTCTGTCCATTTATCGACGGCGTCGAATACTACGAACAAAGCGTTATTTCCAAATATTAATCGTCGTGAACATTACGATTAAGTTGGGGCAAAAAAATGCGACCAATCGTCGTCGGTGTTCTAGACGTTGGTTGGATTGGAGAACACTAGAATGGAACCGCTTGTGTTCTTTCGGAAGTGACGGTAACGGCGCGTGGAATGAAGCCAATTTTGTTATAATTTGTCGTAGGATACGATAAGAACAACAACTCACGGACCGGTATTTCGACGCAAAGATTAGATAATAAAGGGGGTTATTTTTGTTGTTGTCGACGTAATTATCGTACGTAAATAATCGATCGCCGTTCGTGCCTAGACAAATGTGCTTCGTTGTACCAAAAAAAAAAAAAAAACTATACGTAACGTAATAATAAAACGTACGCGCGTTCGACGAGGTAACGTCAGAAAATGCCGTTAGGGTAAACTCGCACGGACCACTTTAGAACCACGCTACGATCGCAAAACAGTGGTCGCTCGTGGTTGATATATTAAAAACGTAAAAAACAATACGAAAAACGCGATTGAACTCGAACATCTGCCGTCAGTTTCGACTCCAGTCCCGTCGTATCGACCGTATCACCCACGATATTGTGGTCGTCGGTGGTTGAGCGTAACACACATGTTGCGGCACGTCAACCACCGACGACCACTTACCACCAGCGTTAAATTTTATCGTTATTATTTTATATTTATAGAAATATCGTTGCCATCTATATAATCTATACAAAGTGATAACAGCGCTCCCACTTCGAAGTCCATTTTTACACTACGCGGAACACGTAAAATAGAAATAGAGAACGTACGCCATATTTGTGGTTGCCGTGTGGTTATATCGACGTCGGTTCGGACATCTAACGACCGCGAAAAAGTTGTTCAAAAGCGGTCGATTTCGCCGACAGTACAACCGCAACCAATCGTTCACAAGTGGTCCGTGTGAGGTTACCCTTAGGGGTCGCTCGGGGAATTTCGGAAGCTATTTTCGCCGTCGCCGATTAGACGGCATCCGGAAATAGCGGCGCCGTCACCACCGCCGCCGAACGTGGTAAATAACACGCGACCATTTCGGCGATCGTAACTCGGACGCGCGGTTGGTGGCGAGTTTTGATTTGTTCGGCGGACGAACCGTTTCGCCGGTCGTTAAACGTAATTGCCGTTAATTAGCCGGGCGGCAAGGGACGCGGTTTTCGTTTCGCCGTCTTCGCTAACGCCGCGCGATTTTCGGGTTCATTCGATCAGTGGCAGAAAAGCGCGCGCCGCCGACCTCGTTTTCGTGCCCGGTGGCCGCCGCGCGCGCGCGGGTGGTCGTCGATACGTTTATATAATTCGATAAACGTGTCCGGGGATACGACGATACGGATAACGACGAGCCGCGCGATAAACGCGATCGTCGTCGTCCATCTGTTGCGGTCGAACAACGTACCCGACGAAATAATAACGCGTACAGCGGCGGACTCGGACGACGAATAACGAATACGTTACGAAATTCGCGTTTTCTCGGACGTCCGTCGGTATTTTTACGTACCTGGAAAAATAGAACCGCGTCCGGTTAATCATCGACGATCGTTAATTACGACGACGCGGATTTCCCGTTTTCGGACGGAGAACGAAATCGCCTCTGCCTTGTCCGCCTAACGGACACAACGTGAACCGAAACGATCGTTTCGTAAACGGTCGCGTGAAGGAGGACGTTTTCGACGAAATCGAAATATCCGGCGGCCGTTACTTTAAAATATTTTCTACCCATTAACAATAACTCGGTAACGGGCGTTCAAACACGAAATTCGGACGACGAATGCGTCCGGGGGAGGGAAGAATGTGGGGCGTGTTTTCGATCGTACACGGCGTCTTCGTAATTCAAACGACCGGAATTCAAAACTGGCGGTTTTCGATTCGAGTAGTTCATTTCATTAGATACGGTATAAGGGCCGGCGAGAACACACGTATTAGGGATCGCCGCGAACGGAACGCCTAAGACGGCCGGAGGGCCAAAATCAACGAACGCACAGGGTACAGAAGGCGACCGGAAAATCCGCGAGGAAACGATGGACGTTTAGAGGAGGACCGCGGAATAAGAAAGCGGTCGAGAGTGATTTCGATCCGACGTACTCGAGTGAATCTAAAACGTACGCGCGAGTCGAGAATGTTCGCTAACGGGAACTAAACGCACCGCGAACGATTGGGTTTCGAAAACGTTTCGCCGGAATTCGTGTCCGACCCACCGTTGGTCGTCGCCAATTTCGAAAATCTCGGCGCCGCGACCGCCGGTCGCCATCTCTGCGCGTATATTATATGGCGTTAGTTACGGCGCGCCCGCGTGTGCGTCGAACAATTCGCGCGACGCAATAAAGCGACGGCGGCGACGGCGGCGGCGGCGGCCGAGGTATAATACACGCGCGCGCCCGTAAATATATTTACGGGTATAGCTCGTAATAACTTTCTAAGCGCGTACGTCATGCGTATATAAACGTACGTGTGTGCGTGTTTTTTATACACGTGCGAGCGTTTTCACCGATCGCCAAAACTGGGTCATGATCGACGGCGGCCAGCGCGTATTTTCATTAACCGCCGTCGTCAGGCCGCGTATTTAATAAATATAACGTACGTAACTCGTTAACGTCGTCGGCCGCCGAGCGTTATCATAACGTTTATTTTATTTAGCCTAAGTACGTACGTGCCCGCCGCCGCCGGCGGCGAGACGGTTCTAAATTGTCGGCGCTCGTGCGCGGGCAGAAGACACGACGCAGGGACGGCCGGCCGGAAGAAGCGCGTTAATAAAAACGACGGCGATTAACGAAACCGTCGTCCGGCCGCGAAGTCGAACCCTTCTCTCACCCCACCGGCGGTTCGCGCGCGCCCCGACGACGATTTTGTATTTCTTTCCATCCGCCGGTAACACTTCTCCCTCGCGTGGGTGGTTTACGGAGAACACGACTATTCCATCTCGAGTCGAATTCTGCCGTTCGCGCCTGGCTCTCCGGTAGTCCCGTTCGCCGATTTCGGAATCCGCTCTGCCGGGGGAATTTCGTAACGTACCGATCGGTCTCGAAATTACTTATACGTTTGCGCTCGTCAATTTTAGCACGCGCGCATAATTTTATCGAAACGGAAAAAAATTCCCGGGGCCCTTGACACAAATTAGCCGACCGAAGGTTTTTCGTCGCAACTACGCCGCCACTCGGTACGCGAATTTTCGGATCTTCGTTCGCGGCCTGCGCAACGTCCGTTCTCGTTATTTCTGTTTACAAACAACGGTTTGATTCGATCAGCTTTCCGTGAACGTCTAACGCTTTTCGAAAATGTCGTCGAACGCGCGGACACCACGAATTCGACTAGCGCGTCGTGTTCTAGGCCCCCCGGGCGATTTATTTCCTCGCCTTCGGCGCGCGAACGATATTATTACACACCGCCGTCGCGTTACTTTCCGCCGCGGATGTACAACGAGATTCGTCGACGAACGTAATAATAACGTTACGTAACCGCGCGTCGGTGTTCATTATTCTCGTTTTCACGTTTAATACGTTAATTATTCCGTATTCCCGTTTACTTTATAGCCACGTCGTCGACGTACGGAAGAACCTACGTCGCGACAAACGTACGTTTTGTACGTGTCGAAAACGTATCCGTCCGCGACACGTTTTGCTAAACATTAGGTGCCGCGTAAACCGTCCGATCGTTACCGGTATTAGGGAAAAGGTTCGCTTTATGGGGCAAAAGCAGCGACCGGCTGTTGTCCGGCCGACTTTGGACAATTTGACTAAAACAAACGCCGTCGGCGGCCGACTTGTATCGCGCGGCGGCAAACGTTTCGGTTTTGTTACGGCCGCGTAAAGGACCGTTACGACGGGAACGTACACGGACGAATGCGAACTGGATTGGATCGGAAATTTCGAAAAGATTCTCGGTCGGCCCCACCGTCCGTCCACCGGAACGGTCCCGGCTAGGGGGAAACAAACCCGAAATCGTTTTCGGGACTTAGTCCACGAATGTGTACGTCCGGCACGGGCGCTAATTGTTTACCACGCGGGTCACTCGAAAGGCGGCGGCGGCGGCGGCGGGCACGTCGTGCGCTACTCGAACGTTTAAACAAATATTTATCCGAAACGGTTATTACACGCGCGCCGCGTCGACGGATTAAAGAGTATTCGTCGTCGTCGTTGTTGTTGTTGTTGTTTTCGGTCCGACGTCGTTCGACTCGCTCGAGTAAATAAAATACCGGCGGCGGCTGCGGAGTCGTGTAATAATATATTAATCCTCCGGCCGACGCGATTCGAAGAATGCGTTTACCGGATTTATAACGACTTATATAAGTTGTACACGCGCGCCCGTAGCCGAGCGGTCCGACTAATAATAATCAATTCACGGCGTGAAAATAGTAATACTCGACGGGCACCGAAACAAAATCGCGGCCGTACCGTCGTGCACGAACGTAAGGTGTGCCCGCAAGTCGTACCGTCGGACTCTCGGGCCGCGTTTAAAACGGTTTTCGGGGCGGCGCCAGGGGGGGGAGGTTCTCGAATTTGGGGGCCGCGCGAATAAAATGACTAATCGAAATTCGTACGGCGCCGGCGCGAGTATTTTCGTTTTCGTACGTACACCGCGTACATTAGCGACGTCGTTTTCGAACACTCACCGTTTTCCGAACGACGGCGGTCGATTTATTATCGTACTAGTCCATTTCGGTTCGGTAAAAAAAAAAAACGATCCGCCGGACGGACGGCGGAACAACGCGTCGGCCGGAACGATCAATTTGTTATTCACTAAATCCTCCACGGACGTACCACCGCCGGTGCGCGTGCATAGGAAATATTACGAACAGGACCGTCGATTAATTTTTATCGAACCGTTTTCAAAAAAAAAAAAAAACCTCTAAGTATTCACAAATCTTCGTTCATTTTCTACGCGTATATATACGCACACACGTCTCGTACATTTTCGATCGAAACTTCAAGTGTACCTACCTCTCGAGTACACGTGTTGAACGACTTTTGTTACGGAATGGAATACATTTTGGACTCTGAACGAAGCGAGTAAGAACCTATGAGGTTTACAACGTTTTCGTGCTGTGACCGTGTAGAAGGAGTGCTGTACACCTTCGTCGATTTCTACGCGCGTATCTATAGTTACGAATTAGTCGACGCGTTTTTCCGTTCGGAGTTATCGCGAACAGTGGCGTACTAACGGAGAGTGGGGGGGAAGGATAAAACCCTCCCCGAAAATTTTTAGGAAAAATTCATTTCTTACGAGACGTATATTTTTAGTCGATAATAACGAAAAACTAAAATATTTTTAAACTTCGATACGCGTTGTAATATTACGTGTTCGTTGAAAACGAATAATCTATTAAAGTTTACAACGCGTCGCGTTTCGTCAGGATTTATTTATTGAAAAATTAACCTCCGCCCTACCCGAGAAATTCGGGTCTAAGTACGCCACTGAACGCGAACGGAAACGGTACCGCCGAACGCGAGAAACGGACGTCGTGCCGTAACCGTTCCAATAACGATTCGGCGCTTTCTAAATCCAAAATCGTCGACCCTCCCCCCCCCCGTCGAACACGGCGACTACTTTGTTCGTTTTTCGCGATCGCCCGGTAAACCTCGCCCGTTCGGACGATAACCACAACTAACCGTCGTCCGAACGTTTCCGACTTAGTTTCGGACAGTTCCGATCGTACGGCGTTTCGGTTTAGGTTTTCGGCTTTCGTCACCGCGAACCGGGCGAGTACGTTCTCCCGGGACGGATTTCGTTTCGGCGATTATCGTCGGGCTCCGTGGCGTGTTCGAGCCGTTCGTATTGTTCGTCGATCGCGTAACGATTAATAATACGATCGTCCGTCCGCGTTACGTGTTTACCGCGAACCTATTAACCTATCGTTTCTGCCGTGCCCGAACTGTGCCGCGCGGCGGTTAAGGACGTCGTTATTACGCGTCGTACCCGAAGAATTTCACTTTCCCGAAACGATCGTTACGAGCCGCCCGTATATAATACGCTCGGCCGACTACTAATTATCATTATTATTTCGCTTTCGGATAACCGTCAAGGCGAATAACGTCCGCGACCGGTTTTATATAAACATACACGCGCCCGCGGTTTTTCGCGTTCCGTTTACGGTGACACGTGCCATACGTACTGTTGTAAAAAAACGCGTCCGGTGTTATTATATCGACGGACGGACGACGAGAACGGCCGAGCCGACGAACGCGTCCGTACACGTGGATAGGCGCGTGCCTATCGAACCTAACCGCGCGGTATACGGCGGTAACCCGTCCCGGGTATAATAATACGCGACGGCCGTTTCCGGTCCGCGTTTTGTGTCCATCGACGCGACCGCTCTGATCGCGTTTCGTAAAACGACCGAGTGATTAATAAACGACGGCGTACGCGAAATACGTTTTCGAACGCGAAACTAACGGCGTGCGTAATCGGACGACGAGAAAAACGAAAACCAACTTCCCCACTCCGAGTACGGCGCCGTGTGAACGTAGAACGGTTAAGTCGGCCGACGTATATATACCGCGCGGTAAACGTTCGAAACGGGAAAATGTCGAGAAATGTTAACGGCGCCGTGTGACGGTGGCGGCAAGTATCCACCCGCGCCGAACAAAACAGAAAAGGACGACGAAACGTTCGGTTTTCCGTCAATTCCGGTACGCCCATTAGCGCGCGAACTACCCGCGTGGCGAACGGCCCCGAAACAAAAACGTCGTCTTCGGTTCTACGTGCTCGTTAAAGTCGCTACTCCGCCGTCGACCTGGCCCCGCAATTGTCGACGGGCGGAAACATTCCGGCGCGCGTCGGGCCAATCGGACTAGCGAACTTGTCTAGCTAAATCGGCGAAATTCCCCCGCACCAACGTTGACGCCGACGGTTAGGAAACGATCCGAACGGTTTCGCGTTCAATTGGTCCTATAGTACGAACCGTCTCGGGCCGGACGACGGCGGCTGCTGAAACGGTACCGCCGCCGACGATATGACGAAAGCTTTCGACGAACCAGTCCGATAGGCGACAGCCGATCTGGGGCAACGACGAAAATAACGAAACGTTAAATAACTCTATCGTTAATGGGCCCGATCGGTTGTTTATTTTAACGAGTAATTGTGTTTGTACAATACGGTGGGACTTTGTTCGACGGATCGACCGGTCGAAAGAACGTTTTCTATACACATTCTCTCGCTTAGCGCGATCACGTGTTTCCGATTCGGCGCGTTCCAAACGCTGATTCGCCGCCAACAACAACAACAACAACAACAACAACAGCGCGTACAATTTTCTCCGTAAGCATTTACGTTTTTTAGTACCAAACGGCCACCTAAGGGAGAGGCCTCGTTTTTAGATTTACGGTCGTCGCCGCCCAATCGTTTCACGCGACTTTCGTTCGATTTTTGGCCGTTCGGACAATCGTGTCGTTTCGATAAAAAAAAAAAAACACGCGAATTCCTTTTTTTCGAATTTTAACGGGACGGTCGACGTTCGTCGTTCACGAATCGTTACGCTTTCGCGTACCACACATTCGCGTCGAAACGTCGCCTCGTATGTCCGCCGAACTTTCTTTTTACATTTCTTGACGCTTACCTCACGCACCGGAACCACGCGATTCCATTATCGATAATACGAAAACCGCCGACACCAGTGCACCACTACTAAATGCGTAATTTTAGGCACCGGGACATCAGTCGCCTAAACGACTACGTATTCGTACGTACGTGGACCATTTTGGCGAGCCTTTCGAAATTCAGGAAAGCACCGGCGTTTGTTTCATTCGGCCGAACGGCCGCCGGCGGGTGGGCGCTAATAACGATTCGAGTTCCGTTCCTCCCGAAGGGACGAAATATTACGACAACATTGTCGTACACGTACGGTGGACTACAACGACGGGCACGACATTCGATCGACAACGGACGAGCGACACGTACGAGATTATCGTCACGTATTATTTTCCCCGCTGGCGTTTCAAACGCGACGCGCGGTTTATTCGGTCGCCGCGTATTTTCGAGAACGCCGGGGGGGGGGATATTTATTTTCGGCGTTTTCCGCGAGTGGTCGCGACCGTTACGTATTCAACGAGACGCCCGAAAACAAACACCCGCGCCCCATCGACAATAAAAAACGAACTATAAAATACAATAACGGTAATTTGTTGTAACCGTATACACGCACGCGTATATTACACGCCGATCGGCGACGACGATTCGCGAAGGTCAACGTATGTGTAACGTTCGCTTATTATTATCGATTCGGCCGGCACATTTTCTCCATTTTCGCGTTTACGTAACGCGCGCGCGGCTTTAGAAAAACAACTTTTTACTCTATGATCTCCCGTTTCCGCGAATGTTTTTTTTTTTCCCCGGCCCGTTATTACGAATATAGCCGTCACATATTTTATCGTAATACGTCGAATAACGACCGTGTTTATAACGTTGCGTTAGTTACCGTACGCGGTCGCGGCGATCACTAACGACGAAATATCGACCCGACCGTTTTCGTACGTGTTTTGATCGTCCGATTTCGCAGGCGTTCCGTACGTACGGCGACGCACGTTGCCCGAAACGAAATAATCGTACGGGCGCCGTGTCCAGTTTACATTCGCTTTGGACGTTCGCCGGTCGAAAATTCGTCGTATTTTAAAGCGCGATAAAAAAAAAAAATAAATATCGTTTTTATCCGCGATCGATCCCGATACGGTTTTTAACCGCGACAACGTCCCCGAATTCCAACGGACACGCTGCCGACGCACGAAGAAAAATCGCGACGCCATGGTCGCCGTCGAAACACGTATTTCGACGATCGTCGCGCGTCGATATAATAGTTTAATTTCCGTTTCTAAAATTTGACGACGATTGTTCGACACGACGTTTTTACGATCCGATAATGTCGATCGACGATCGGTCGGATCGAATTCTAAGCGTTCAAAGTACGTACGATATTTAGTGTCGGCCGTATTTCTCTGACGATACGCGTCGTTCGGTTCGTTTTGGACGACGGCGAGCGGTGTTTAAGGGAACCGAGGGGGAGACCGAAAAGGAGGTAGAGCGGATTAGAGTGAGAGCGGACGGCCGGCGCGAGCGAACGAGTCGCGTGGAATCGGGTCTTACGGTCCGTCCGGGGAGCACGTGGCGAAGACGAACGAAGCGTAAATTCGAGAATAGGCGGTCGATCGACGGAGTAGCGCGTCGGGACGATAAAACGTAAATTAAAACGATACCCGTTACGCGGTTAATGGTAGCGCGCGACGTTTGAACGTAACGACGCGCACCGCGGGGAAATATTCTTCGAGAATTCCTTCCGAACGTCGTTCGTCCGAGCGTCACTCGCGCCACGTGCCCCGTATTACTACGGCAGCTGTGAACCGAGTTTCGAGGTTTTTTACCGTGGCCAGGGGCGGGACCGGAGACGTATCTAAGGTGGCGGGGGTTGCACAGGTGGCCGCGTGCCCGGGGCGCGGCCAAGTGTGTTCGAGGAGTTCGAAGTCGGTGAACATAAAAAAAAAATGTTTAAATTACGACCGTTATTTATTTACGAGGTCCGACGACGCGATACGCGCGGCCAACGTGCGCGGAATATTTTAAAACTCGTCGCCGGCCGTTTAAAGTTTCGAGACGTTCGGTTTTCGTTGGGTCGGTCCGATTTCAGGGCGCAAACGATACGGTTCGGGAAGCGGCCGAAAATGTCGGAACCCTAAACGTTTTTACCAACCGGTTTTTTCCCAGCTATATTTTCGCCCGAATTACGTGCTAGATGACCGATTTGATCGCGTCAATAGTAATAACGCGCGTAATAAATTCACGTAATTCGGCGCGACGTTCCGGACGATCGCGAAGAATATCGGTAAAGATCCTGACGTTCGCGCTTTTCGACGCGTTCACCTATCGTCGATATTGATATTCGACGAGACGGCCGTAAACAACCCGCGGAGTTCAATCGCAAACCGGCCGACGGCGGTCGGTATTCGACGCAAACGAGTCGTACGGAAGACTCGACAATATCGACTACACCCATTGGCCGACGGATTTGCCGGCCGTACACGGACGGGCCAGCGGCGGCGTATGGTGCCGAAACAAGAGCGGGTGAATAGGTTATTCGCGGATCGTTGGCTGGCGACGTTCGACTATTGGAACCGGAGGAGCCGAAACGCGAACAATCGATCTGCGGACACGGGGGGGGGGGCCATATAAATTATATTCGGCCGACCAGCGGCGGCGATTAAAAACGTGGCGAAAACGTTTCCGAAACGTTCCCGGATGTCGTACACACTGGCGCGTACGTAACTATTCGCCCACGGCGTACATAAGTGGAAACGTTACGACGCAAAAGACGTCTATTTAACGCGTTGGTTACACGGACGGGAATGAAACGACGACGACGAGTACGGATTTTTCTCTTAGTTCGCCGCCGGTTTTCGTAGTACGCGAATGTCGTTCCTCCATTTCGAGGCGCGCCGGGAAACTGCCGAAAACCCGGCGAAACGCCCATCTACGTATTCGCGAAACGTTTTATTTTTGTTCGTCTTTTTCGCGATATTGGACGTGATTGCGGCGCTTTTCGTCGTTCCGTCCACGGCAATTACCGGACTTTTACTAACCGATACGCTCGTCCCTTTCGCCTCGTTTCCCCAAACCCTTCGAAACGTCCTCGGCGGGTCGCCACCGTGAATACTGTCACGGTAACGATCGAAAAATGGTCGGCCGGTCCGTCCGTTTTTCCACCACCATCACCATCACTCGGTGATCGGCCAGGACTTCCACGTTAGTACACACCGCGTCACGGCGATTGTAATTGGTTACGTAAAACGCGATTGTTCCCGGCGTGTACCGCGAACAATGGCCGCGGGACATTACGACGACGAAAATAATCCCTCCGGTGGCCGCTTTTCGGTTCTACGCGACATACACGAACGACGGGTAAGTACCGACGGCTGGGGCGCGTCCTTTCGTTTTTACGTTTTAACGATTGTAATATACGCGTATCGTCGATATAACCGACGCGCTCCGGGGGGGGGTAAGTTGGGCGTTTTTGTTGGCGAGACGGAAAATCGTGACCGAACGGGTGACACACTGTAGGCGTATTTTTTACGGCCAAAGATCGCGTCCACGGGCGTATTCATTCTCAATAACCGCGCGCGAACAGTGTTACGAATAGACCAACAAGGCCGGTCGGCTAACGCGTTTCGCCGCGGCGTCCGTGGCGCGTCTAAAACGACGGCCAATTCCTAATCGCTAACCGTTACCGCGCTATTATTATTATTATTGTTACGCGACGGCCGCGATTTGTTTTTTGTCCTCGCCGACGTCTAGCGCGGCCGCTTTATCTTTATGCTAATTTCCGTTATGGGTTTTTTTCGCTCCGCGTCATTTTGCTCGACCGAGGAGTAAAAAAATAAAAAACAAACGCCATTTCCGCCCGTTCCCAACACATACACACACACACACGTACAACGCACGACTCGTCTTGTACGAACGTGCGCGCGTTTAAAAGTACGAATATGACGTCCCCGCGGGAGCGCGCGTGCGTGATATTCGGTACTCACTTTCTCGGGGACCGTTGCTGGATATCGTTTCGGTTTCCTGTAACGAAAAACAAACGCGAATTAAAAAAACGTTTAAACGAAAAAGTCGCGCGTGCACCTCCGAATTCGCGGCCGACGCGAAACACGCCGTTTTTACCGTTCGTCGTAAATCGTACGTTTTATTATTTTCGTCGGTCGTCCGCGCCGTTGAACCGGTTTAGCGCGAAAACGACGACGGACTTTACGATCCACGACGCGCACGCGCTATACATCGTGTCGGCGGTGGTGACGGGTCGACGTTGTCGATAGATAAAAGTCACGCGCCACTCGCTGGCGATCGGATATATATATACATACGCGTACGAAATTCGAAATGTTTTTTCGCTTGTTACGGGCGGTCCGGTGTGCTCGGGGAGGTATTCGGAGAGAAAACGTCTTAAACCTAAACGCGCCTTAAAACCCGAACGCTTACCCCTCGGTTACCTAACGGCGCTCTCGCCGTCGACTATACGTGCGACGGATAGGACGGAAAACGCCTTACACGCATTTTTAAACGACATTGCCGACGAATTTCTATGTTCGTCGCGCGATATTATTTTCAAAGCGAGAAACGGCCGTCGCCGGTCCACAATAACGTCGTCGTCGACGCGTCGAATTTATTACGAAATAAACGGACGCCGACGTAAGTACGGCCGGCGTGTCCGTTAATTATCGTACACGAAAAATCGGCGGCGTGCGGTCGCTGGTAACGGCCGGGGCGAATAAAACGATTGAATCGTACGCGAAACGATTGGCCGGCGGAGAACTCGTCGGCCGGAATGAAACGGGCGCGTTCGTTATTATTGTTACGCGATAGTAGTCGGCGTACAGGTAGGAATACACGATTTTCCTCCGTCGGACCGACTCTGTCGTACCGCGGCGAATGCAGACGAGAAAATCGTATCCCGACGGGTTTTCGTGTACGTTTATTGGCCGCCACCCGTTAGCGCGATAAACCGCGGGAGCATCCGGTCAATTTTCGTTAAACGGCGGAGCGTAAATTGCGTGCAATCCGGACTTCGGCGAGGCGCGGAGGGACGGTAACCTAAATAATAATTTTTTTTCGGTAGGTTTACCGTAAAAACCGCCGCCGTGATTCGCCGGTGTTTATAACGATGGTCGGGAAGTTCGCCAAAATAAACGGGTATACGTAACCGATACCGGCGTTCGGAATTCGCGCGCGCGCTCGTCCGTTTCGACAATCGTTCGTCGTCGTACACTCGGTAAAATCGCCGTAAAACGCGCCCGTTTTCGATCGAACGGTACGACGTCGCGCCCGATCGGTATTTGGCTTTCGTCGTGTTTTGTGGGTGGGTGGTGGTGCGGTAGTTTGTCGACGAAGCGGTTTGGTTACAAACGGAAATTAGCCACGAGGGAAAAAATCGGGTTCGGCGAAACGACGTCCGTTCGGGGCTACGAAGCCGACGCGCGAAACGAATTTCTCGTGTCGACCGCCACCGAGGAGGTGGTTAGGGATGAAACAATCGGCGCGACTATTCCGATCGCGGAGACACGCGGCCGACAGTTTCGCCAACGACGATCTACTAGAACGGCGAAATAGCGAAACGAAAACTACACTAGACGCCGTCACACGCGTGATGTATATATAAACACACGAATATATTTACGATACGATTACGCGGTTAGTGGATCGGTCTCGCGTTTCGCGCGCTCCCCGACGCCGGCCAGTTTTGACGGCAGTCCAAAAATACGACGGCGGGGGACTAGGCCGATCGAGCCAAACGCGGTCCCCTACAATCGTCGTCTCGTCGCCCCCGGTCGTAAAAAACGAAATACGTAACGAACGCCGAAACTCGTAATATTTTCCGTCGACGAAAATAAACGCGCGTGCCGGCCGTCGATAAAAAAAAAAAAAAACCGGGCCCGGATTGTCCCGGGCGAGACGACGCCGGTTATGTTACGAGAACACGTTCGTCGACCGGGCCCCCGAAAGGGATTTCGTTAGGTTCGCGACGCGGACACTCCGAACCGAGTCTGTCCGGCGATAATTAACACTCGGCGCCGGTTGTCGCGGTTGTTTTTCGCGATACGACGATACGGTGTCGGGCTGTCGGACATTCCGAAGAAAATCATTTTTTAGGCGGCGACCACCGCCGAAAGGACGCGACGCGTCTCTCGTTCGTCTATTCGGTACCTCTAACCTTAGCGCGACGACGTTCGCTCCGACGGGAGGGTGGCTGGGTGACCGGAACACGACCGCGGTAAACAAATAAGTGTACGAAAAATCGGAGCGGACACCACTTTAGGGGGTGTGATCGCGCGCGCCGGCTGCGGGGCGGCAGGTGGAACGAAGCCGTCGCGGCCTTGAGATGAAACATCGGGTCCGTGTACACGCGCACGTACACAATTCCGCTAATATATTGTATACACGCCGAGCACGTGTTTCGTAACTACACGTCGGCGTGTTGTTGTTCGTAGTAGCGTCGGCGGAGATTAATCCCTCGCGCGCGTCACCTGGGACGTTTTGTTCGGACGGTTAATGGACGAGCGCGCGCCCCGGGCGCGCAAATACGTGCGTACCGTCGTTTCGTATTTTCCGGTTTTTAAACGGACGGCAATTTCGTGCACGTTTTCGGCGACCGTGCGCGGGAATTGGCCGTACGAAATTATACGATAATACAATTACCGTAACGTGACGATTTGCAATCACGCGTACGTAACGGTCGCGGGATATAGACACGCGCGTACGTACGTCTCGACATTCACCGGGTGGGTCGGAACGCGTACGAAAATCTGCCGAACGGGCGTGCGGGCACACGTTGCCAACGCGTTTCGACGATCAACGCGTCGTTCGTAAATACATTCGTTACGCTATTCGTACGTTTCCCCCGGCCGGAATATCACCACCGCGCGTAACGCGTTGACGTCACCACGAGCCGTGTGCGAGCAACGGACCATTATAAACGCGAGTAATGGACACGCGTGGTGGACGGACGACGTTCGTGTCCCGCGCGAGTAGATTGCAAAAACGAAAATTATACGACGAACGCGCGTAATACACCACCACCATCACGCGCTTTTGTGTACGCGTCGGGTCCTCCTCGACCAAGTGTACCGGACACGACCGTACGACAATTATTAGGCAAGTGTTTCCACCGGCGCGGTCGGGTCAACCTTCCCTCAGCCCCCCCCCCCAATCGGGCGTTCGCTTTAAGCCGCCGTTTTGTACGGCCGGCCCGATAGGAGCCGACGTTAAACACAACCGCGCGGACGGTAAGTGTGGTGTTACCGTCTCCGGCGACGACGACGACGCGAAACGACTACCGGATTTATCGGCCGAAACGAACACGACACCGTGTCCTCCCTCCCCATTACTACGACGGCCGGCGGTTGTTTTCGTCGTCGTCGTCTTAATTACCGATATTTGCAAGTTTAATTTCCTTTTGTTTTCGTCTTATACACGCGCGCGTATTGCGTCAGAATCCCCTGGCCCCATCACCGGTCCGCCTCGAAATACGGCCGTCGCCGTTTATTTCGAAGGTTTACCGACGTCCGAAAACGCGTTACGCGCGTTCACGATCCACCGATGACGCGAAAACAACGCGCGTGTCCCCCCCCCCCCGTTGTTATCGGGCGCTTAAACCGAACACTTCCCGAAAATCCGAAAAATGTATTCGAATAAAACCCCCCAAAAAAGAATACTCGATATTGCTTTCCGAAATTATCTACGCGCGTACTTCCGAATAACGTACCGGTATTAAAAGCCGATAAAATTTACTCCCGGGTGACCCAATTACGGGTAACGGTGGAAATTCGCGAGAATTTATTCGAAAAATCTCGACGAACGCCATAGAAAACGGTTGCTGGACGTCGATTTCGTGTCGAAATAAGTCGGCAATCGGAAATGATTACGACGCGAAAGGGACGAATACGAACGGTTTATTTATACAATTTGTCTGGCGTTTAATACTTAAACGCGTACCGTTTGGACTTTTCGAAAACAGAATCTATTCGGAATTCACCTAGGTCGGCGATTACACAACAGAATAGATACCGCCGCGGTACGACACGTCGATTATCCGCCGAAAACGAATGCGGTTTTTTAAACGGAACGTCGGGGAATCGTTTTATATAATTATGGAAATAATAACGTCGAATAACCTGTTCGAAATTTGCACACAATCGCGTCGGTCGACGAAAAAACAACATTGCCTTAGTTTTTATTTGTACATAATTTACGCACCGTACCGGACGAAGTGATCGACGGATTATATTAAAAAGAAGAACCGAAACCGTCGCCGAAATCATATCGTAATTTCGAAAACGCGAATCGAATCCCTCCTGGCCCCCCGGACAGGGGGCGAAATGAAAACCGACCGAAATCGTCGCTTACACGCGCGCGTGGCCGGATTTTCGGTCACGGTTTTTCGTTTTCCGTTCGAAACGACGGACTCTCGACGGAAACAACGGGCAAGTATCGCGGGGAGGAGTTCGTCGTCCCGAACGTTCCGCGTTAGGCCCATCCGGGGGGGGGGCGCGCGTTTCAGACACGATCGTTTATAGTCGAGAGGCCGACGTATGTGTACGAGACCGTCACGAACGCGTAGTTTTCGTTCGAATTAATCGATAAACGTCCGTACGAACGCGATTAATACCGAGGACTTTATAAACGATTCCACCGAGCCCTTTTTCCTTACCACGGTATCGGCGGCGCTCACTATACCCACTGTCCGGGAAGCTGGACAGCGGTAACCTCGGACAGTCGCGTCGTTTATTGAATCGACTATTACCGAAGTGTCGTTCGCGTAAAATCGTGAAACGAAAATTGTAGCGGACGTCCTAAGAACCGGGAGAGGGGGGGGCAGGGTAAAGGAAGAAAACACTCCCGGACACGCCATTTACGTCCACGTCCGTATGGATAGGCCGCGAAGCGTTTTTTTACGTTCGATTGTTTTTCGTTACGATCGTAACCAATTTTTTCACTCGACGCTTTTTAAGCGCGCACCGAACAACGACGGCGTGTACGCTTTCCGTTTACGTAATCGCCACGCGCGCGTCCGCCGTTCGAACGTTGGACGCGTTCGCGATAATCGTGTCCGGGCGTTTCGGCCCGTGTATATATATATAACAATCGAGACGTTTTAAACGCGCGTTTCGTCACCTCGGCATTGCGTAACCGTTCGGTACGCCGTTTTATTCGCCCGCTAATTAACCGACGACGATCACCGACCGCGGGCCGGATGGCCCCGATTGTCGTCGGTTCGGCCGAATAACGTCAAGGGCCCCCCCCCCCCGGACACACGACGAAGAACGCGGCGGGGCTTTTCCCGTCCGTTCGACGTTTTACAACGATTTTACGTACCCCCCCCCCCCCCACTCGTCACCGAATCGTTAATTTTGCCGGCCCGTGATCGATACGTTTTATTACGAATTCGACGTTCGACGCTCGTGTCCGCCTTGTGCCCCGGGGCCTGGTAAATACGCGTCGTCCACTAGCCGTACGTGCGCACGTGCTCGTATAATAACGCCGACGTTTAAACTAGTTCATTTTCGTCTACCGTTATAATACCGTTTTACGACCAACCTAACCGATCCGGTTGATTTTTTTCGTACCCGGTCCGCGGTAATTTAGCCGAAAATTTAGAAAACAAAAAAAAAAAACCACCGAACGATTTTAACGATAATTATTCGCGGAT
Source organism: Geopemphigus sp. TES_GeoC_2020 (assembly GCA_025469175.1). NCBI lineage: Eukaryota > Metazoa > Arthropoda > Insecta > Hemiptera > Aphididae > Geopemphigus > Geopemphigus sp. TES_GeoC_2020. The sequence continues at coordinate 55,263 of JAIPRN010001038.1, forward strand.
CCTGTTTTACGTACCATCCGTTCGCTAGATTACGAACGTGTAAAACGACGACGAATAATTTGCCGATTTTTTTTAAAAAAAAACCGTTTTTATTTCGTTTACGCGTCGCCCGCGAAAACGGCGTAACGATACACACGCACTCCCACGCGACAGACGCCGTGCCCTTCGTCATTGTACACAGGACGTATCCATTGTGAATCGGTTTCTATTATCGTTATTTTCTTCCCCGGTCTCCTTTTCTTCTAGCTCGCGCAGGTACACACGCACATGTACGGGCTACGCGCCAGATGTATCGTCGCCGGAGAGCCGAGAAACGAAGAGAGCGAAAGGTATCGTCGCGTACGCCCGTTTCGTGTCGTTATAATATCCGCGTAGCGTGCCCGCCAAACACCTGGCCTCGTCGCGACACACGATCGAACCGCCCGAGTACAGGTAAATCGTCGTCGTTTCGGACGTATACGCACGGGTAAAAGGGGGGGCGACAAGCGGTTTTCCCCGCGTGCCGGGCGGACGTTATTTACGCGTAACCATTACGGGCGGGTGAAATCGGTACGTTCTTGGACAATCCAACCGTTTTCCGTCTCGCGGCCAAAATTATAAAACACACGCGACGATCGAAAACTTACGTAAATCGCGATCGAAGAGACCGTCTCGTTCCGGTTGTTAATACGCCCGACGCGTATTGGCGACGGGGCGGGCGCGAGGGACGATTTTCGCGTTCGCCCGGCCGAGCATCGCCGCGTGAAAGGGTCGCGCGAATAGTTCGGTTGTCGGCGCGTACCGTTAAGCGACACAACCGGATATCGTGCGCGTGGAATTTTACGTACGCGACGACGATTACCGGCCGTAAAAGGACGTCGTTCCTACAGTGTACCCAAAAAAA
>JAIPRN010001039.1:0-36895 GCA_025469175.1 Geopemphigus sp. TES_GeoC_2020
CACCCACCCACACACACACACACACACACACACACACACACACACACACACACACACACATATATATATATTGTGTGTAGTTTTGTATACAAACTGTACTATGTTGTGGATATTATATTTATCTGCAACAGACTATGATCTTTATTATTTTATATTATATTTACGGCGTTTTCGAAAAGGCGTTTTTAAATGGATATACTGATGATTATCGAATAAACATATCGAATTTAGTACGAATGTTAATCGTGATTTTTTTGTATTCAGAAAAAACTTTCTTCACGTTTTAAGGATAATGTATCATTTTTTGTACAATTCGTAAATTATTTTTGAATAATATAGAACAGAATCAAACTAAAGACGATATCTTTCAAAAAAATAATAATACTTTTCAATAAATGAACTTACTTAATTTTATGCGAGTTTCGTTAAAATAATAAATAACGTTTTTTTTTAAATAGACTTATTTTGTAATATTTATGCGCATTTTACTTAATCTTATAAAATTAAAAGAGCAACGATTTTATTTTATTATTACAACGGCTAGTCAGAAAATGTAATAATCCAACGATACGAAAAAGTAATCACTAGACATCGAATTGTTTTAAACGTTATCGGTTTAGAAATTGTATTAATTATTTGATCATAAATAATCCTCCGCAAACAGAATTATAGCACGGCCATTACAGACTATTGGGTAAAATCATTTTACATTTCGTTTACGAAATTATTTTCGAAAATTTCTATATCGTCGCCACACACGCCTATATGTATGTAGTGTTGATGACACAGTTATTTCATTTAAACGGCTTAATCGCGATCAATCATACCTCTGTTAAATCTATTTAATTATATTTAATTAAAACGAATTAAACATAACGTTAGTCGTTTATATATATATATATATATAGATATACAGCGAGTATTAAATAAATTCCACATAAATTATAGCGTTATAATACCGATAAATTGTTTTATAAATATTAAATTATCACATAGCAATGTCGATAAATCCACGTTACACAGGCTCGTTGTTAATTTAATCCTATTGATGATTGGTAAACACTTTCACTAAACGTTCGCGGCTTGTCATGAAAAATGGGAACTACTGAATAATAATAATAATACAAATTCACTTTTAATAACACTATACGTCTTCAATATACAGTAATTTTAATTTTAAAAAAAGTATTTAAACGCACCTATCGTGCAGTGGGTATATAATTATCTTATATGTTAATTTGTGTACAATGTACCAACGTACATCGAATAATTCGCGGACAATATTATACCTATAAATATTTTCGAAACGTAATATTATAGGTATAGGCGCCTAATTATCTTTTAAAGTTGAAGGTCGTATCTTTTGAAAAACAAATTTCAAAAATGATTAACTTGAAAACATTCTAGTTATTTTTACATTGTAAAACTTTTCTGAAATATACTTTATTTTTTTAATGGAAAATACCACTGTAACTGTTTAATTTAAATGGTTCCATATAATTTATCGTTACGTTTATTTATGGCGGCTGCTTGACATTGGTTAGGACAGGTATAACTAAACATTTTAATTATAAAGCTTGTTTACATATATAATAAAAAACAAACAAAAAAAAAATCGAGAATAATCACACGTTTGAAAACTACCATTTTACCTGAAAACAATCATTTGCACAGTCGGTATTATTCACAAGATGATTTTGTTATTAATATCAGACGCATTTAAATTCGAAATTGTGTGATGCGTTTGTAACTGTCGATTATCATACAACAGTTCACGATTTTTTTATTATTCGCTACAATTTTTCATTTTTTAAATAAAGTTGCTTAGTATTTTAATTTCGGATTTAGAAATATGTATTAGAATCAGAACTCACGTGTCTAATAGCGAATTACATTTTATTCGAATATTTTTCATTTATAAAACACGATTCACGCGATATACAATTTAGAAATAAAACTATTATTTTGCGTTGGCCATGTTGAAAATAATATAAATAATAAATATAATTTCGGCGCGTTTTGATGTTAAAAGGACGCCGTCTTTGTTTATCTAACGGTCAACATAACGAAGTCGCGTTACGCTGAACGTCCATTATGGTATTTGAGTTGAATTTAAAGTTGTTACGCATATGACCAATTTTAATGACGTTAGACGAGAGCATTGTTTGAGGTTTCATGACAGTTTTATTACTAGATTAGAATTTTAAAATGATATACCCGTATTTTTAATTATTTAGGGGAAAAAATGACGGAATTATTTTTGTTACTGGCGTATTGATTTCGAGCGCGTGATAACAAATATATTAAAGTAAATCAGACGTATTATATTAATAAGTTCACGTAAATCCGTATTCTTCGGGAGAATTCTAAGTTTTCATAAATAATCAATAGGTACGACGCGTGTAACCATCGTACATATATATATAAGAATAATATGTTCGACGAAAAATAACGTTCTTCGGCAACGCCGTGAACATTTTTTGGTTTGTTTTGCGAGCGTTCGGTTCAAAATTTAATAATAAATCCCTTTCGATGAAACGATATTTCCTATATTTCGTGTCTAACAGCATATGCTGCTGTTCGACCACAACGGTACATAGGTATTACGAAAACACACCGTTTTACGACTTGATCAGATGGTTTCAATATTCCGTCCGAGTTACGACCATATATATATACAGATACCATACAGGTAACCGTAAAAACGTATTGCCCCCGCGTATGTTCTTTTTTTCCGCTATAAAAACTCGTAATTCCACTTTGAAATTCGTTTTTCTCTTATATTTTCGGTCCCTCCGCGCACTCCGAATTTCGCTATGTATATACAGCGAGGATAGTCGTGCTTTTCCAACACACACCCATACACGGAAATTTAAATTATTACGACGCATGTAAGTGTATGGGCGTGAGTTTTTTTCTCTTATACTTCGTACAAGAAAGGGTCCCGAGGGTCATACCTTTTCGCTTATCGAAAACAAATCAAGCTGACCACATGTGCCTCGGGGCACCCTCTTTTTGATCCGCGCGTATGCGCATAATGTTTTATATTATATAATATATATGTATATATAAATATATAAATGTACAATATTTCTGCGTGCGCGCGGTCGTTGTCCATTTTTCACCACTCCTTATATATATATGATGTATGTGTGCGAACACTGTATACTCGTACAGTATAGACGTTCGCATATAGTGTAATATTTATACATCCAAAGTGCTTGTCAAAATTCGTGATATTCGATCGTTATTACTGATTTCGATCTTCCACATATATAAGTATCATATTTGTATCCGTATATGTATATATTATGTGCTTTGCGCGACTATATACCGCGACTCGCAATTATGTAATATATGTACATTATTACAACATATACGGTATATTATACATACGCGATTTAATATCGATTTTCTAGAATTCGATTTTTTATTTCATTCTATACTATTAACTAAAAACGCTTTTACGCGTTTAAAATTTTTATATTTAAACGAATAGATTTTTTTTCAATACCCGTCGTCCACAAATACACTAGACGTGTCAGTGGGCGCCTGAGGGATTCAACAATTTTACTCCCGTACGATGCGGTTATGCGAAATAAATTTTACTGCCCTTATAACTGAAAAGAAAATCAATCTGTAGGCTTATATAGGTACAGTTGTAAAGCATAAGTTATGTATCTATAGTTATATTGTTTTTACGATATTTGACGGGTTTGTATTTAAGAAGGAACAAACAACTTTTATAACAGATTTATTTAGATTTTTCTATCCATATTCATATATATATATATATATATATACAATTTATAATTTAGTTTAAATATTTGTAATCTAATATTTAGATTCCAAGATGCGATGAAAATTTAGAAGCTATTAATAGTTTTCAAAACTTCGTATAGTTTTATTAAGATACATGTTTTTATTAAGTTTTTATAAATTATTTTTAATTGAAACACATATTTAATATTATATTATAAATTATAACTGTATTTAATTTAATAGGTAAAACATTTATTTTGAATTTTAAAATAAAATATACAACTTTCTCTCTTTCTCTCTCTCTGTACATATATATATCTAATACCTTTAAACGAGCAATGCTTGTATATATATATATATATAATCTGAATCTCGGAAACAGCTCCAACAATTTTCATGAAATTTAGTATGCAGGGGGTTTCGAGGGCGATAAATCGATCTAGCTAGGTTTCATTTTTAGAAAACGTCGTTTTATCCATGTTTTCAGGCAATGAAAAACGTATTATGTAATATTATACTATATAATAATAATAATATTATTATTATTATTATTATTATTATTATTATCACCATAACATTGAATCATTACTGGACAGAAATAAAACAGGCATTGCAAAAAAATTTAAAAGATGGAACAATCTTGCAACAGCTTCCACAAGATCATCTTGATATCGTGGCTCGAGCTGCTAAGTTAAAATTTGACCAAATAATAGAAGATTTAGATAAAAAACAAGTCTTTGGAAAGGTATCGGCTTTTGTATACACTATAGAATTTCAGAAACGAGGATTACCACACATGCACAAATGTTTGGATTTCATTCAAAATACCTGGAAATGATGACTTAGAGTTAAGAGAATTAGTACTCAAATGGATGATTCACAACCCATGTGGCGATTTAAATCCCAATGCAACGTGTATGGTTCATAAAAATGGAAAAACAAAATGTCAATTCGACTTTCCAAAATCGTACCAGGAAGTTACATCTTTAGTAGATGATGGTAAACCAAATTACCGACGACGCTATAATCCGCAGTTGGACCCTTATAGTCCCCAATTTTCACAGGAACATGCGGTTTATCGCAAAGACATAGACGGTCGTCGTATAACACGAGATAATTGTCTTGTAGCCCTCTACAACACATATTTACTGAAAAAATTTAATTGTCATATTAACGTTGAGTACGTAAGGAGTATTTTGGCTGTGAAATATCTTTATAAATATATTTATAATGGACACGACTGTGCATCAATCAAAGTTGTAGAAAAACAAAGGACGCTGATTTATAATGAAGCAAATACATACATTGAAAGATGTTGTGTCACGCCACCAGAAGCATGCTGGCGATTATTTGCTTTTGAAATTAAAAAAAGTCATAGTGTCCAACGACTGGATATCCACTTACCAGGAGAATATCGGATTGCAAACTGAGATCAAATCTATGAAGATTTAGTTGACATTGGCCGGAGACGGTCTACTCTGGAGGTTTATTTTAAGCACAATGCAGAAATTAAAAGACATAATCAGTCAAACTATAATGTCTCACGTCAATATCATTTTTATTGGCAGATGCCTGAAAACTTTAAATGGACTGGAAGGTCTAGCAAATGGGAACCAAGAGTTCACCGTTTGCGAGTCATTGGTAGGATTTACAATGTGAATTTCGTGGCCCAACCGGAACTTTACCACTTGTGATTGTTACTATTTCATGTAAAAGATGCAACAAGTTTTGAAGACCTTCAAACCATAATAGACATCCAATATCAGACGTATAAACAAGCCTACTTAGCACGAGGCTTGACTTACAATGGATAGAAGGATTACGAGAATCTGCATTATAAAAAATACCTGTAGAAATGAGAAGCCTTTTTGTTCAAATTTTAATTTATGGCTCTCCTAATAATCCGAAACGTCTGTGGGAAACATTTAAAGAAAATTTGTCAGACGATCTTATTCATGCAGCCCGGCAAAATAGACAGTTAATAGAAAATGCAATTAATATATAATAAATAATATTTTAGTAGTGTACTGATTAATACAATTATGTTAAAAATTTCTTGTATTTTGAGGTTGTATATGTTTATAAAAAAAACAATATTATTATATTAAAAAATATATTAAAAAACAAGCGCTTTTAAAAAAATAATGCAAAACATATTGGTAATAGATTTCTTATATTACATAAGACCAAAAATGTACGTATAAAACAGTAATCCACATAATTGTAAATGAACAATATTCGTTTTCATATTGGAACGATTTTCAATACTCAGAAATTAAAAAGCACAAAAATAACACAAAATTCATAAACATAAATATTTTTAATAAAGAGTAACTGAAATAAATAACGAAAAAAGTAATAACAATAATAACTAACAAAAATAATACTAAAAATAACAACAATAACAATGACAAATCAAGAATAACAACAATAATATTCATCATCATCATCATCATTTCCCTCGCCTTTATCCTATCTATTTGAGGTCAGCCACTTTCGTCCTAAACCTCCATTTGGCCCGATCTCCCACATCCTCCATTCACACACCAGCAATTCTCATATCTTCCTCAATCGTATTCAACCACTTCTTTTTAGTCTTCCCCTTCCTTTTCTTCTTCCCACACTCAATTCTATAACTGTTCTAACTGTTTCCGAATCTTCTCTCCTCATACCATGACCAAACCATCTAAGTATATTCTCCCTCATTTTATTCATAACAACAATAATAGTAACAATAATAAAAATAACAACATTGACAATAAGAATAAGAATAACAACAATAACAATAACAAATTAAAAATAACAATAATAACAATGAAAAATCAAGAATAATAATAATAACAATAAATAAAAAATAATAATAGCAATGATAAATCAAGAATTACAACAATTAAAAAAACATAATAAATTAAAAATAACAGCAATAATAATGAAAAATCAAGAATAACAACAATAATTATAACAAATTAAAAATAACAGTAATAACAATCAAAAATCAAAAATAACAAAAATTACAATAAAAATCAAGAATTACAACACTAACAAATCAATGATAAAAAAAAATTTGTCTGGAAAATGTAAAAATGTAGATATCTCTCCGTCTATTCCTCTCCTACAGGTACCGAAAATATATTTAAAATAAATCGCCAAATATTATCCCTTCGCAAAGGCAGCTCGATCACGTCGCGTCATTATACTTGCGAACTAGGCGTTATTGTAATGGAGTATATGACCCTTGCCGCTTCGTTCTTCCTCTTTCGTTCGAACGTTACCTTATCCCAGTTAGCAGCCATGGTGAGGTAATCTACGAAAAGACACATCCGATTTATGAAATCTACCAAAATAATCGAGGGTGGATGGGGCCGATTTACGCAATATTTATAACTTTGTTTACCCATTCGTGTGAAATGGTTACCAGGTACCGGGCATGACGCCGGAGCATGCGTTTCACCGTTGAGTCGCGTTGAGTTGCGTTGAGAAACCCGAGACCGGCTGTCCTTCTTGGTCATGTATTTAAAATAGTCTGAAATCAAAAACACCCACAAAGATATGCTACAATATATACCGACATAACCACCACTGCATGTCGTAGCGGTACGATCTCGGTGTGACGTACTTAACGCCGAGAAGGGGAGTACGGGTGGCGAATATGACACCAGAGCAAGCTTTGACTCTCGAGCCTGGCGTTCCTTCTCGTTGTTTTTTATCACGTACTTGAAATACTCTGAAATTAAAAATATCCACGAACATAAACTACAATATATACCGACATATCATAAGGTGACGTACGTAACGTTGTAATTCTGGAAATAGCGGTGACGTGTAGCGTAGTAGTGGTCGCTAAAGGGTACGCAAGCGCGATTTTACTGTTTTGCCGCGTCACTAATCTTGGCGCGAGCAAAGATGGCGACCGGCATATTGCCGTCGTGTTTCCTAGTGCTGGAACGGCTTCTTGCCGTCTCAGCCTTTTACTTACTTCTCCGTTATTCGTACTGATCTCCGTATGTTTTTTGGCGCACCGTTTATGGTACATCATCTTACATACTCCATACGTAACAACACTCCGTTAATTTACCGATTGTAATAATATATTATTTCGGCGTAATAATTACTTACCCGTACATTTGACAACTCTTTTAAACGATCTGCGATTATTACATAGACCACACCGTTTGTAAAACCCATCTATTATGGATATCTTCCACTGAAAACCTGCACAACCCACTGACACACAACGCTTTGTCGTCTTCTCTTTCACATCCACCATATTGTATAATTTTGTCGAATCGAAAAATTTCGTTCACTTCTCATGGTGTGGTCAATGGCTGAATCGCAAGTGAAAGAGTTCGAGTCGTCCTACCCTAATTAAAAATATTAGTTACGCCCATAATTACGAATGCCAAAAATAATTTTCAGCCAGATACACAAATATATATGTATATTTAGATTTTTCTTTATTTAACATAAATTCGTTACAAGTGTAGACTTATACTTTAATTGACGGGTAATGTTTTCAAAATAGATATTATCGTAAAAAATATTGCGAACAAATCTAGCACATTCAATGGACATATATACACATATACACGTTTAAAATCGTCGTTCGCGTTAATTAACTATAATATTCGACCTTATGTATTTGAAGGATATTCGTTTATTTTAAACGGTCGATATTTAAAAGTTATGTTTAAAATTAACGATCGTTATGATACCAAATTTCCCCGATATCAAATAGGTTTCATTTTTAGAAAACGTCGTTTTATCCGTGTTTAAAAAAAAATATCGATCACCCGATTTTATATATATATATATATTTATAGTTTTCAAGTTGTGTATTGAATTGTTTAAATTTATAAATTGTATTTTGGTTCAATAATATTTGGGTGTTGTCGCCATGTGCGACGCAAAATCAATTACACTAAAAATTGGCAGAGTATAGCATAATAACGCGTTGTAAACGCTTTCGAAATAAACGAGATTGTTTATAGTTTAGAAGACTAATGGAGTGTAAAAAAAAAGAAAAATATAACGTCCCCTCTTTTCTCGTTATTATACTAAAAGTAACTTAATTTGCAAAGGGATGACGGGAGGTATTTTTTCTTTCGAAAAGTAAATGCAGAGGTGGACGAGGAGGTGTATAGGTTAAAAAAAACATTATTAGGGCGTATAATTTATTACTGTACTTGTAACACGTTTAATATAGAAATCAAAAAAAGTTATGAAAACCTTTGCCAATATCGGAGCCATTTGTGTATAAGCAGGAGGGTGGTTCCTTTAAGTTATCAAGGATATAAAAAAATAACAAAAAAGAAATAATAAAATTGGCTGCTTTTGCGACAGTCTTATCGGCATAAAAAAAGTTTTGTATTAAAAAGTTAGCATCCAATAAACAATGTAGAAAGAAAGGCGTAAATTGATGTTTTTTAATTTTCCGTTTTAATACAATATCCCTGCCAGAAGATTTCTTCTCTCTCCGCTTTTACCATTTGTACTTTTTTTCGTATCGAACAATATTTTTTATTTAGGAGAACAAAAACTGAAACACAAATGGTATTTGAATTCGTTTACACTTATATCGATACGTTCTTTTTTTTACGATATTTAACAGTATAAAGTGTAACGAACTCGCCCGTTATGATATTAATGCCTATAATGTACACGCGTCTATATATTTTTTATGTTTTTTAATAAACGTTTTCGTTAGCGTTAACAAGCACGTGCGCATATTTTATCAACTCCGATAATTAATTATAATAATACGTACGGTTCTCAGAAGAAACGCGGCGATTATTTTCGTCCATGCGACTTTTTACCTTGCGTATATACTACCTGCACCACGTACGTTTTCTATATTACAGATACATATTTTTCTCCCCTATTTGAACATATTACGAAATATAGGTAGATATATTTTGTATGTATATATATGTAAACGGTAAATTAGAGGGTAAATTATTTGTTTGGTTCATTATATTTTATCCGTTATGATATATACACGGCAGTACCTTATACTATATATATATATATTTATATCTTCGCATACAATATAAGGTGGACAGATGTTTTTGACGCCAAATTAGGACAAACAAAATTACCATTTAGGGGACCCCCTTTATACATTTTATATATCCGTCTTATCCTCTCTTTTTTGCTATATATACGTGTATATATATATATATATATATATATCGCAGGGAGTATTATACAATAAAATCCAACATTAGCGTTATATTTGGCGAAAATATGTGCAGTGACTGAAAATATATTGTGTTAGAACACGCGTGTAATAATGATGATAACGCGCGATATCCTCAATACCAAAATTTAATAACGACCACTACCTATGTGTTATATACTATGGTGTATATAGCGTATAACGCGTGTTTCATTCGGATTATTAAACGTGTCAATGGACGGTAAACTGTGACATCCATTTTGCTTTTTAAACATAATATTATTGTACGGTACGTGTGTATAATATATTCGTGTAGAAACTAACTGCCGAGAAATACGCCTATTATACATATAGAAAAGGCGTATAATTCGCAGTAATAAGAACGATACAGAAATATATATATATATATATATTCACGACTCGGGTGGTGTAATATGTGTACCAATATTGTCTTGTACAAGCGTTAAAAATTAATACGATTCATTGCGCGACGCGTTCAGTAAAAAATAAACACATTTCTATTTGTAGAATAAAATAACGTCTATAAAAATAATAATAAATAAACTCCGAATGGTATTAGTGACGAATAAATAATACGCTCCGTATGATACAAAACGCTACATAATAATATGTAACGAGAACGCGAACAATTTACCGACGAGTAAAACTTATTTAGAAAACGAATGATAAAAAATAAAGGTAAAAACTCGCGGTTATGTTGCACGTAAAATATCAAGTACGTTTATGATATTACACAATTTTTACTCATGTAGACGGTTACTGTTTTTATGCGGCCATTAAGAACCATTCGCGCACACCGCGCAGTTACGCACAAATTAAATATCTTATTCGCGCACAAACGTATCGTGTATTTCTACGTATTTATTTACAGAGTAAAGGTATAACGCGTTTGACGTAATTTCGTTAGATAATTAAAATTAAAACTGATTTTAAAAAAGACAACAATATACACTAGGAACGTTTTATTTAATTTAAATTATTTATAATTACCGGCGTGATCAGGGTAGTTTTAAACGAATTACATTTGTTGTACGTCAAAAATCGCCGTTCCGTATTATTTCCTTTTGTCGTACTTGGTTTTTTTAATATCGAATAATCGTGTTTAACATTTTCTAATACGTAAAAATTTATATATATATATATACCGGTCGTGACTGGCTAGCGGACGTTAACCGTTTTCATTTTTAGTAATTGTAGAAATTTAGTTTTACGAATATATAAAACGCGCCATATATATATTAACGTCGAAACAGAATAGTAATTGTTGTATATACATATTGCGGTATTGAAATATCAACAAAAAAAATTAATGAAAAAGTATACGACTATATATCGTATAATATTACAAATGGTATAACGGTACAAAATGAATAGCTTATGAATAACGTTTACAGTTTTAGTTGGTATAATATATACCTAGATAAAATTGCAGTGTTCCGGACCGTGATAACTTTTTAGCTCCGTCCCGGGGAAAAACTTTAATTTAATTTCTACAATAACGTTATTTAGTTTTCCGCAGACGCGGGTAGATATTATTTTAATTTCTTTCGCCTTTCAACATTATAATATATCGAACACGAAGAAGTTGTATTAATCAACCGAAACAAACGTTCAAAAAATATAACGATATTTTATTTTAGAACGTTTTTTAAGAATTGTACAGTCGTTTCGAAAGCTAAAATGTAGCTATTCTCGATTATTGTTCAATATAAATACGCTATATTACTACAAACGTTTAATTAGGATAGACATTCGTCAATATATATTTCGTTTTTCATTGTTTTTAATTTGTGTCCCGCGTTTTATAATAAATATACATACGCAGTAGATTATTCATATGATACGGCGTATATCTTTTTATTAGATTTATGGGTCAACTGTGGCAAATGTTAACGAACTAAAATTTATAATTTTTGTTAATCTATTCAAAGCCATAAAAATGATATATGGAGCTAAGTAAAAAACAAGTTAAATGATTTTTATCGCGTATATATACGTATACGGACGGTCTCATCGTATCGGCAAATGCAGTTATGAAATCGAAAACAGTTATTATGGAATAAAAAATCAAATTCGAAAGATATATAGGGGACATTGTTAAATTAGTGCGACTTTTGAATCCCTATTATTTAGTAATGGTATATAGCTGAACACAATATAGTTTGGCACGCCGATGTGTATAACACACGACTATACTATATCAGAGGGATCCCACCCTCTATATATATATAATATTTTTTAATTAACACGAACACTTCACGGTATATTAAAGGATTTATTATTCGTCGTGATCGTTTTAATTTTATATATTGCGTTATTATATTTTGATTTAAACGGTTATTTTAAAACGATAATAATAATAATCCCGAGAATTATATTAGCGTAATATTATTAATTTTCTAAAATCTTCAACCCGTAATAGGATTTCGATAATTAATTACGTATACATTTTATATATACGAACGTATTTAATGTTTTTAAATATTATTTTAACGTCCTTAGTTATTGATAGAGAAAAATAATTCGCATTGAACGTGCGTTAAAAATAATATACTTAAATTTGTAATCGTATATTTCTGAAACATAATAATAATTTCGATAATATATATTTATAAACGTACATAATTACTTATAAATTAGTTTAATTTGCTAATATAAAAACAATCGATCCGAAATAATAATGTATATATAATGTTACTTTAATCCGATTAATTTTATATTTCGATATTTTAGTTTAATAACTAGATAATTATAAAATACTAGGATATTTTAATATTATAAATTCGAAAAACATTTATTCTCGTCAAATCGTATCTCTTTGTTTAAATTTCAAATCGATATTTAGTAATATATTATAGCAATAGCAATACGATCGCATTATTAATATTAAACGCGAATATTATATTATATTTCGACGTTAAATATGAATGTATGGAACATTAATATAATAAGAAGTGTAGTCGTGTAGAAGGGGAGTAATGAAAAATGACTGACGAGTTTTCGTGATTTGTATACGCTTCATTTGCTTTTTAAGAGGGGTGTAAACAGATGATCTTTGATATTCATTTTATTCCATTTTTAACATTTACATAGAGAATTTATCAAAGACAAACCTCGTTGAAAAAATCGCTTTAAAAAAAACGAATTGTTTTCGTTTCGTTTTTTTTGTTCTGGTAAACGATTTTTTTTTCGTAAGATTCAACATTAATTATACATATTTACATAATGTACACAAACACACACATACACACACACATACACACGTATATATTATATTTATTTTTATAACCGTAGAAATAGTTTAAAACGTAACGATGTTAGATTAATAACATTCAGAGTCATAGCTAGGCAGAGTAAAGCGGGCATTTGCCAGTGGCGCAATAATACCAAAGGCGCAATTTCAGTGAGGGGGTCATTTTAATTCAGTGATGATAATAATTTACAAAATAAAAAAAAATAGATGTTAAATATTTTACGAGCTATTTTGCCAAGGCAACTATCGGTTCTTGTTACAGCCCTGATGATATTATAACTTAAATACGGACCATTAGAAAACGTCGAAGTTTTTAAGTAACATATATTCACTGAATTAAGAATATCCCGTAAACCATTGAAAATGGCAGTGTCGATTATTATTTAATGTAAATATACATTCAAAGCTTTAATTATTTTCAGAATTATATCTAATATTTTGAACGAACGTGGTCTCCTCTTATATCCCGTAGCTACGGATCTGTGTGTATAATACGTATTAGGTTCCTTTAAAAACGTTTAATTTTGAAAATTCGACTATTTGGAAAACCTATAAATTATATCGTAAATACTCGTATTGAAAACGATTAGAAAAATGTCGACGAAAATGTTTGTAACTAATATTTTCTTCGTAAAACTGGAGACGAACGTTAAATATCGAAAATTTTAAATTCGAAAATAGTTAACGTTCCCATTAATTTTATACACGAAATATGTAATAACGATATTATATATATATATATTTTTTTTAAATTAGTCGTTACAAAGGATATTTTTTGTAAATGTACTTGATACCGAAAATATTGCCAATATTGTTACTACTAAATTCTAGAAATTAGAATTTTCTGTGATATTATATAACTTAAAGATGACCGACATGGCTGGAAATTATATATACCCGAGATATATTATGAGATATGATATTGTTTATGCATAATATAGGTCAATATGCGTGTTTGTGTATTTATGCGTATTAATGCCGTTTCCTCAATAATGTATATAAATAGGCAATTGTTGCAGTACTAATTGCCTGAACGTCGGCATCGACGCATAATAATAATATTATAATAATAGTAAATGTTCGATAATGATATCACGTCCCTGCAGTGGTAGGTATACACACACACACACACACACACATACACTCTAAATGACGTTATGGTATTGTTATGGAGGTATCTTACGATTTCTACTGTTTATATATATATCCTATGCATAAATCATTTTATATAATATATACGCACGCTCGTATAACCTAAACATATCATATTATATAG
Source organism: Geopemphigus sp. TES_GeoC_2020 (assembly GCA_025469175.1). Classification (NCBI taxonomy): domain Eukaryota; kingdom Metazoa; phylum Arthropoda; class Insecta; order Hemiptera; family Aphididae; genus Geopemphigus; species Geopemphigus sp. TES_GeoC_2020. The sequence continues at coordinate 14,488 of JAIPRN010001039.1, forward strand.
CCACACGTAATAAATAAATATGTAAAATATGTAATAAATAATAGAAATATTTAAAAAACCGAGATATACGAAAAAGTATTTTGAACATCTAGAGATGTATTTTACTAGTTTCATTCGTACAAAAATATATACATATATATATATCACCTATTGCCATAGAATCAACTTGATAAAAACACGCAATTACGTAAACAAATCTTAGGTGAAAAATTGTAATATTTTAAACGGTAAATGTTACGCGCTTCGCGTATGTTTATCATATATATGACGTGTGATAGAGATTTTTAAACGGGCTATATGGAGCGGATAGGCGTTAAAATTGCGTGACCGTAACGCGTTCGAAGCGCGGCTGATGGCCCGTCGTCACAAGCGTCGAGCAGTCGACCGCAACCGCCGCGACGTACATAATAATCGTCGTTTTTCCCGCACAAAGACGCAAAGGGGCGCTTATACTACGCCGTAAGTATTTAATATCTGTACGTTTATTATCGTAAATGGTAAAGGGAGCTAATGAAAATAATATACGCGATCGACGGTTAAATTAAACGAATATACGAAATATATATATAACGAAATTACGTTAGTCGAAAGTAAAATTTTGCTTTCGATTTTGAAAATCGGGATTTGAACACGAAAATTATTTTATGCGAATATGTATATATGTATCGATAAATGAATCCGATTTTCAACAATTTTACAATCTACCAGGTATAAACCATTTGGTTTATACACTTTTAATACGTCCTTAGACGCGAAGTATCGAAGTGTTTATATGTTGTCGACTAACCTTATAATAATAACGCGTGTTTTCGAGCTTCAATAAAATATTCCAGTACGTCGATTGTGCCGGATAAATGTAATAATTAACTTTAAAAGTTTGTACACCGTAAATTTAAACGAATAGAATTAATTAGTCGATTCGACGACGTTATCGTATTCTTTGGCGTTAACGTCAATTTCGCGCATATTTTTCTGTTTTCGTCGATTAGTTTAATTTCGAATTTTCGTTTTCGAATGTTTATACGTTAACATTGTTTGCGCGTAAACACGTATTCGACTCGGACGGACGTATGTAATAAACTAGACGGAGTAGAAAACTTCGGATTTTACGTAAATCGTCGAAAATGAATATATATATATATAACGGTCGATTCAATTTTTTTTTGCGAGAAAACAAAAATCGAACGAATCGTTGAAACAAAGTAAAAGTCGACGATATTTCGTTAACCGGCAATTTAAAAAAAAACGTTAACGTGCCCAGTGTCGAATAGGTCGACATATATTCAATAATCGTCGTCGTTAGTATAGTAGTAGAGGAACGCCAAGAACGGAATTATTATCGCGTAGATAATTCGCGATTTGTTTTTGGTCTCACCCTCGGGCTAATAAATATTTTATCGTATAATATATATTGTAGGATATTATTATATTCTTTCGCGGGGCGTGGCGCGGGGGGACTTACAAACGCACGCACGCACGCAAAAACCCCTGTTAACCGTAACGAACGAACATCATAATAACAAAGCATTAAAATCGAGTTCGGTTGAGTAGTAATTGATTAACACGGCCGGCCGAAGTGGCGCGCGGTGGCAGCGGCGGCGGTGGCTGTAACGGTGGCGTGGTGGCATTGGGCGGGCACGCCGGGCCGTCCAATCTGCGACCCTGTGGGCGGTGCCACGGTCCCGTCGGCACGGGTGAGTGGGTGGTGGTGAGTCCCGGAGACCGCGAGGTGCGCGCGTGTACGCGCGTACGTTCATTTATCGCGCGTCGTTTTTTTCGGTCACATCGTCGTATAACGTCGTATCCCCGCGCACGGTACGGATCGCGCGTAATTTACCGGTATTATTCGATCGTCACCGCGCGTTGTCGTCGTCGTCGACCGTCGTTTTCTCGTTACCGGGAACATAATAAACGCACGGAACAAAACAAAACCGACAATCTTGTATTATCTGTGCGGCTTTTTCTATTCCATACTCGCGTAATTTTACGACTATATATATATATATATATATTCACGTACACGTTTTCCCCGCGAACGATTTGATATCACGATGTACTCGTCGCGCCGCTGGACGAACGTTTCGTCGTAGGACGCTGTGTGTCCGCTTCGGACGACGGACGTTGGCGCGTGGCACCGCCGCCCGAGACTATTTGAAAATCGCACGGTGTGTCAAACGTTCACCACGACGGCATCGCCGGGAGCGCAGAGCGGGACGACCAGCGAGGCTGAGGACTCGTCCAGGTTGGTGGTACCTAAATTATATTACGAATACGCAAACGAACGTACTCGAACGATTGGTTCGCGTATTGTTGTCGTTTTCGCGCGCTTACCGCCGCCTATGGTAACGTTCCCGAACGTTCCGAGTGTTGTTTCCGTCCGTTTACGTTCAATATACGTCTGGAATCGGTTACGTTTTTAAGGGGTTTTCAAATGGAAAATGGTAATCGGGTCGCCGCCGCAAATTTCTCGAAAAATAAATTCGCCAATTCGGCGAAACGTCCGCCGTCCAACCGGCGAATGCGATCTGATAGAAAATATGTACGCGCCACAGGATGGTTATTTCAACGGTCGTTCGACGCTTTCGAATTACGTTGGATACGAATCACGGCGCGAAACTTTCCGAAAATACTAAATTGCCGTTTTCGCGGTCGAATCAAGTAAATAGCGTACGCGTGAACCGTAAACCGTATTTTTCACGTTAGCTACGAAATAAACGAGATATACCATTACCCGAGTTGAGTACGCGACGTTCACGGCGAAATGTATTCGTGTATTTACATTAGACGTATCCGAAACGCGAACGATTTTATTTATCACGCGGTATAATATATATAAATGGGAACTGCCGCGGCAGGGACGACGAGAATGGAAATTTTCCAGTGTCGCGAGCAACAACAATAGTTTATTTCTACGTGGATAAATATGTATTTCGGAGGGTCGCGTAACGTCGCGATCATTGTGATGTAACGGTCTCTCTCCTCGCCGCCGCCGTCGCCTGGTCGAACGTGACGACAGCGTGCGTATAAAACGGCACCACGCCCGCGGTGTATACGCGCCTATTATTACGTACAATATACGTAATAATAACGTACAACGTCATATAACATATAACGCCAACCATTGCACCGGCGGCGGGGTAGATTTTGCGTGCCTCGAGCTTATCCGTAATACGTTTCGAACCGCAGGTCGTCGTTGGGCTCCACAATGATGTTGTCCCAGCAACAGCACCACCATCACCACCACCACAACATGCTGTCGCCCATGTTCAACTTCCTGGACGTGCCGTGCAGCAGCAGCCCGCCGCTGGCCGCGCTGCACACCATGACCGAAATGAAGAACGGCTGCACGGCGGGCAACCCGCACGGCATCGAGCAAATACTGTCGCGGCCGCCGACCACCGGGGCCGTGGCCGCCATCAGCCACCAGCAGCGGGCGTTCAACAGCGTGGCCGGCATCGCGGCCGCCGGTATGGCCGCGGCCGCGTCCTACTTCCACAACGGTGGCGTCAAGCACCCGGCCACCACGCTGGCCGACCTAACCACCCGGAACCTGTACTGGCCGGGATTCCAAGGGCTGGTCAACAACCCGATCGCCTGGAGGGATCGGCTAGCTAGTCGTGAGTATTATATATTCGCTCGCGTCCGTATCGTTATAGTCTTTTTGTGATATTTCGCATATAATATACGCCCGAGGGTTTGTCGGTATTGTAGCCGTAGCTTTTAGCGAACGTTCGCTTTTGAAACGGTGGTGAACGGTTGGGAGTAATTGACGTTAACCTAAGTTCACGCGTCCTTAGTTTAACGGCACCCCCGCGAATGACGAATACGCAAAACGCCGACGAGTAACGGCGAAACGCTTTCGGAAAATGTTTGTTACCGAACGCGGGACGATTGTTCTTGATGAACGGATTTTCGTCTTGTTACCGACGGCCGTGTAATACGAATAAAAATCTGCGCGCGTTTTGTCCTGTTGTTCTACTAAGTAAATCCGACGGGCTTATTAAAAATCCGAAAATCCGACGCGGCCAACGATCAAAGAGTGACGGAAAAAATTATACCTCCACCCCGCCCCCTCAGCTTTTGAACGCCCTTACGATAATACGTGGATAACGTTAATTACGCGCGTGTACACGCGATATCGATACGTAACGCCCATAACGTTATACGATTACCGTCACGTACGTGTAACGTACGATAATAATACGTACGTAATCCGTTTATAATGTTCCGTAGGTCCCGTCGTACTTAAACTACCGAATTACACGTCGTACTAAAAAGTGACGAAATAACGAAATGTATTTCGTTGTATCGTACGACCTGCGCGACCTGTGTTGAAAACGGTTTATACGTCGTACGTACAATATATCCCACTTATACACGTACGACCGATATTGTTTCGTGTTTTTGGGTACCTTTATATATTTATACGGGAATTTAGATTTTTTTTTATTCGAACCTAACCAAGAATCGTCTAGAACACCGAACCGATTTAAATATTCGTATTTTAGACCGTTGTGATTACCGATAACAAGTAAATCAACGTATATCTTTTTATTTATTAAACGACAACGTTTTTCCGATACTAAACGTTTTCAAGTGTTTATATACTTTATATACATATATAATTGTACGCAGTATAATTGCTTCCGCATATAGACGATTTCGCTACGAATCTAATCTGCAACGCGGGAATACACGCGTTAATGAATAATTCCGAGTTATTTTATACGCTATAATTATCAGGTAATTTTAAAACTTAACGCAACAAGCGTGCGTACGTTTATATTTTAAACACCGCGTTCGCTATAATAATACGTAATTTCGCGCGAATACTCGGATAAAACAATTTTGTTTTTTAAAATTATTAGATATACAGTTTTTATGATATTTATACTTTGGCTACGAATATAAAATAATACTCTGCTCGATTAAACTTTGTTTATTTTATAAGTTAATTACGTTATATAGCGATTACTAAATAATATACTATACTATATATATTGATGTAATTTTTCTTTCTATTTCTTCGCAGTACAGGGATCGAATTATCGTAAAAATTAAAAACATTTTTCTAAATGATTTAATAACAAAAACGATATATATAATAACAGCAACAACAAAATCTAAACATAAAGCGGGCTGTTATCGAGTTTATAATTTAGGATTAAGTTAAAATTAACTTAGTTTATTTTTCTTCGTGTTAACGTCAATTTAAGTTTTCAATGTTTTTACTATATCAGTTTACCGGTTTATTTTAACTAATCGTTAAAAATATAATAAAATAAAATATAAAACCCAAATTCGACAAATTATTCTGTTTTTATTTTAACAAATACGGTATTTTGTGAAAAATGTTTTTATTTTCGGTGTTAAAACTATTGTAGTTTTGTAGGATCAATTATTTCGTATAAAATTAATTTTGCACGCTTAATCGATGTATTCGAATTTATAATATTACAATTTTTTTAGTATCTTAACTCGGTTAACAAATTTTGATCGATATTTTGGCAATTTGAAAAATTGATTAACTAACGTGGCCTTGTCTATACGTATCTATATATTCAGTAACTAAAACCGCATAGGTCCCTCATATTTGCTCCGTAGACATTTCATATGAAGTCACAATTTATATATGCAATATGATTTATTATAAACGTTTGGTTTCCCATGTATATATATATGATTACACATACATACGCGCGTATAGTATATTTGAGTAGTAACACACACACACACATACACACACAGTTCGTGTGGGTGTACGCGCGTGCACGTATGTATACGTATAATAATAATAATAATAATAATAATATTATTATTATTATTATATATACAGGAACGCAGAAAATGGCGTTTTTATTGGCCTATGATTTCGACCGGCCAGTGACAAATGACGTCCGCGCGCCAAATATCGGCAACCGCCGCGGCGGTCAAAAGCGGTAACAGATGTGTGCGATTGCCGGCGAACCCCTCGTCCGCCGCGCATCGTGCGGACACAAAACTTCGTTTTCAGCATAAAAAAAAAACCAAAAAACCGAGGGGGATAAAAATACACCCACACACACACGTATACACTATACAGGCTGTGGTAAAAGCTCGCTATTCGTCCTTCCGACCTATATATATATATCCGCGAGAAGGATTATTAGGGGTGCTAAAGTTTTACCGCGACGAGAGCGTGTGCGTGTGTAATATATACGTATGAAATATATATACCATTATCCTTCGTCACATCATATATATTTCAATATTTGTATATATATATATTATATACGATATATATGTATATTCGATGTTGCAATTTGGAAGTAGATATACATAATATATAATGTATATGACTTTTTTTATAAACGGGAACAGCGTAAATTTAAAATTATGTATAATTTTTTTCGTTAGAACTTTAGTGGACGTTTTATTTTTTTCACATTTCCTTTGTACTTCGACGAGTGTCGAGTAACAAAGTATTTTCGTAAAAATTAAAAATTTGGTTGGGCTATAACTAATAATAATATTAGGAAAAATCACGTTTCTTCGAACATTTTCGGAGTGTTTTTATTTCGTAATATTACGAAGGAAGAGAGACCGTCCTTCGCCTGTATTGTTTATAAATGCGCACATCCGATACGTAGTTATAGTCAGTAATTGCCTATGCATAAATATTAATACGTTTATATATAGTACGTACATATACATACACACACACATACAATGGACTTAGGCGAGTTTCGTCAATTTTTTCCGTTTTAATGATCTTATAAAAAACAAAATAAAAAAAAAACGCTAGACATATCATTTTTCTCACATATACGCGCGCATCTATACTTATTTTTGCTGCGCGTGTCTAATTGGCATATATATATATATATATATATATACGCGTGCGTGTATCCTACGGGAGTTCTTTTTCAATTATACCGTTTGTCGCAAAACTGACAACAAAGGATCATAAAAAAACAATATAAAGGTACCACACACCACGCGGACGAAGAAATTAATTGGTTTAGTTTATGGGTTGATGGTATAAATACGTAATAATAATAATAATAATAATATATGCTTCGAACGACACAATGGCTACAGATGCAGCAACAATGACCTTTCTCCTTATTTCTCCACGTGTAAAATACACACACACACATTCACATAATAAATATATATATAAATAAGAATAAAGTGACGCGCGTACTCGGGATAAAGACGCGTCTCGTGTATAGTGAAATCGTCCGCTATCTATAATCTAGGAAAAAGAAAAAACCGGGGTTGGTTTATTATTATTATTATTATTATTATTATATTTTTGCGGGCGTACACACATATAACGATAGGGTCTTACTATAGTATTATATCACTATACTCGATGCGGTGTCTATGCGCGCGTTCTACCGCGATTATACTTCGTTATATATATGTATACACACGTCACCGTGCAATTTACCCTCGGGGGAATATCCTGTCCGGGGGCTGCAATATGGCCGTCGTGCCGTACACCGTGGTTCACGCCATATTAACTGCGCATATATATATATGTGTGTGTGTGTGTGTGTGTGTGTGTGTATATAAATACCTCCTTAAAGGGGTGCCATGGTTGCGTAACGTACATTTTATATTCCTATACTGTATACACACGTTCAGCCAGTATTATTTTATTTTTTTGCGGAGGTAAGGCACCTAATAGGTACATCGGAAATACGTGTGCGCCCGTTTCGCGTCGCGTATACTATCGTAATTATCCCGTTCGGTGAATGTACGTACATAATCACTACGTATATAGAAACGCATATAATAAATATTTACGAGAACGATATTACACTTGAACGCTATTTCCAAGTTGATTCGTGACACGCGCGTTATTTATATATATATATGTATATAGAACCTGAAGTTGTAGCACTAAAAAAGTTAATTTTTAGCACTTTAATATGCGCTTACTAAAAATGCGAATAATAATAAACGCGAATACTAAAATATGCGCTATAAATAGCGCTAAAAGAATTAGAAAAAAATGTTTAATTAATTTTTTTATATTTAATATTTTTAATTAAAATCGATTTCGCGCGTAATTCTGTATATCAGTATGAGGTTAGTACATTAGATATTTGAAACGACCGGAACATTTCTGTTAGGATTAAAACGTAAACGTAAATTAAATATTACCTATTTAATTAATATTTATTCTACGCGAATACGTAACGACGTTTTAATTAAATATTTATTTACTTCGAAAATCGCGCGGAATTATTAGACGTTTTCTTATATTTTCGAATTTGAACGGTCCATGGTTATTTGAGGGTAAAGTTTCGTACGCAGAAAACGACCGCTCAACATCGACTGACGTTACGGGCGTGTATTTCAAATAAACCGAGTCATCGCGATTTAAATTTGCAGGAAAGTCGTTAGAATTTTCGGACGTATCTTCGTCAGTTAGAATTTTCGATATTTTTATTAACGCCGAGAGACCATAACTTTTTTTTAGTACACGATTTAACTTTTCGTGGACAGTTTCCATTAGGATCACGTGGAGTTTCAAAAGGTTGTTTAATATCTTCAACCACTTTAATGGAATCTGATAACGGTACTCGTTGATTTTGTAATTTTTCAATAGCCGTGGTTAATTTGACGACGTCGGAGTTAATATAATTATTTTTTCATCCAGGTTTTATCACGTAGTCGCGAGCATCTTAAATACTAATTGCGTCGTTTAGCGTATATCCTATTAATGTCAGACGGCGTGTATAATAACCGTTTCGATTGTTCGTCGAGCGTTATTTTACGGTTAAAATTCAACCATCGGTGGTTGCTAATGAACAATCGGTCGCTCTGTGGTTCACGCCCGCCGAACTCTAAGTAAAACTCGCGGCGCGTAAAACTTGTACGTATTCGTTGGATATTCGCGGTTATCTTACGTAATATTTCGTCGTGCGCGATATCTTCTTAGTCGGTGGTGGTACGCGCTATGGTTTCGGCCGAGAACGTTCGAAAATGTCGGGTATACGCGCGCACGATCATGAAAACGCGGTGGCGGTGTAGTGGGTATATAAAGCGTACGGACGTACGTACACAAATGCATCGCGCACGCGCGTCTTGTGTGTATCGTACATTATTATAATACGAATACGACGAAAGTTTGGTCCGGTGTCCGCAACGAGGCCGGGAACACCTGTCCCGGTGGCGCGGGACGAGGTTCGCGGGCGCAAGCTGTTGCGAACGTGTGCGGCGTGCCGAAAGTGTTATGGCGTGCGGTAATCTCCGGTACTGACCGTGCGGGACCGCGCGTACGCCCCTCCCGACGGTTCGCGGGCGTTGGTCCCTCGCGGGCCGCAATATCGTTTTCAATCTACAAACTATATATTCAATTAGCTTCCGTCACAGTGCGAAACAGTGTGGGGGACGACGAGCTCCTCTCCCTTTATCGTCCTCGTCGTTGTCGTCGTCGCCGTCGTCGTCGTCGTTGTAGTGTGTAGTCATCGTACACAACGTCATACGGCCTCCACTTCCGCACCATTTTGTCCTGCACACGCGTTCCCTTCCGGGCGTGGAGGTGATTTGATAAGGGTCAAATTATGTAATGATTTAAAGGGACCACCGGCGTTCCCGAGCGCTAGTGTGTGTGTGTATGTGTGTGTGTATACATGCATATATACACACACACGTACCGAACGGTATTAAAGCTTAATAATATCGCCGCCCGACCCGAAATCCCGTGTAACGGCATGCGTGTTGTCTCTAAAAACACACACACTCTCGCGTATAATTCACGAGCGTCCGTTTAATGTACAATGGGATAATTGAAAAGGCTTTTATTTATTTTTTTGTTCTTTCGCTTTTTTTCGCGCATTAGTTCTTTACGTTTCCGCATCCTTTCCCGCTGAACGAATTAACGGACACGTACCTATGACACACGAATGTTAGCCTTAAATTATTACCGGTCGCGAAAAATAAAACGAAAAAATTATGCGCCCTAATTTCGCGGTTTCGTCTATCGTTTTTAATAGGATTTATTAGGAATTACGTTCATCCCGGAATCCAAAACGACGAGCTCTGCCAAATAACTTTCCGATTAAATTCCCAAGTCGTAATGTTGCGGCGTACCAGTACGGGGTTTTATATAAATAAACGGGTATATAATTGAATTATCCCACAATATATATATGAACTAATCAAGCGCGTAAATCAAGTACGCGCCGCCGGTCAAACGTTATATTGTTGGAAATAATAGTATCTTTTCTCGAATCTCCGCCGCCACGGCAGTCGCAGCCATTTCAATGTCTCGTCGTTTCCACCGCGGGCATCAACGATTATTTTATATTATACCCGAAAACTTTTCGAACCGTAGTAAATATATATGAGAAAAGTCGCGGGGCTGAGTATAATTTCGTAATTGAAAAAGACATTGTGTATACGGATTATTATATTATTATTATTACGATAAAACGTTTAGTTTTTGTCCTGTTGTTGGAACGATAACTTTTTCTCGTTATAGGCCGTTTAAAGTATCGTGTTCCATTGGCTTTCCACGCGATAAGCAGTCGTGCGCTACGTCATTCACGGTATGCGTATATATAATTCTGCACAGCCGCGAAAACGAGCGGGTCGTTTATTCGCGTTCTCCTACCCCCGGACGTTTTCCCAGAGCGAAAAGAAAAGTCGCAACGGGCGTAACGACGTAATTTTCTGTATATATATTTTTTTTATATATATACGTGGAAGACGAGGGCGGTGTGGCAAAAGCCGATGGAATTACATTGAAATGCAGTAAACGGGATTTGGCGGTCCCCGGGCGCACAGAAAATAGATCGTTTATTTGGTTTTTCTTCTCTCTAGTACGCGTGCGTGTTTTTGTGTGTGTATGCGTGTGTGTATGCGTGTGTGTATGCGTGAGTGTGTGCGTGTGTGTGTGTATGTGTGTATGTGTGTGTTTGTGCGCGCGCGCGCGTGTGTGTGTGTGTGTGTGTGTGTGTATTTGGGTTTGTGCGCGTGTGTAAGCGAGCGCGCGTGCGTGGGATGATTGAGGGAGAAGATGAAAACAACGTTTTTCGGGGGTATATACGTGTGTGCGTTTGCGACACCGCCGCCGTCGCGGATTGTGTTAACAAAATGAAATTCTCGTTGACACGCTTTTCCCGGAACCCTGAATATCACCTCTTATCCTATCGTCTCGTTGCACGAGTGATAAAAACATAACGCCCCTTTCTCTATCCTCCACTCACCGTCCCGTTACGCTCGATTCACCCCCTTCCCACACACACACACACATATATATTATATTCCCGTATATATATATGTGTATGTATGTATATACGCGAGGCTTTCCCTCGCGGTTTTTCCCGGGGAAAAAATACGTATATATATATATATACGCGCGCGCACATACACACACACACACACACACACACACACACACACACACACACACACACACACACACACACACACACACACACACACACACACACACACACACACACACACACACACTGTATAAGCTATTTATTTTCTCTGCACGCGTTCGTTTTAAACGTGTTTTATGTTGTTGCAGGGCTGCTCCTTTTATTATATTACTTTTGCTCGTTGTTTTAAACGATATATATATATATATATATATATATATAATATGCGTGCGTGCGCGTGCGAAAAAAGCAGAAAAAGACGAGAAGAAGTATAGTGAATGGAAGAGGATGCCGAGGAAAGGCATTATATATATATATATACGCGCGTGTTTTCGGCGCCCTGGAAATCGACCGCAACGATCATTCGGCCAGATTGTCGTGTTTACGATAACTTTGCCGGCGCAATATCGGATACGAAACGCCACCACACCGCCAAGGGGGTGGGGAAGAAATGTTATTTTATATACATATATATATTATTGTTTCTATATTGCTAGCCGAGACGTTTCCTTTATTTCCCCCTCCATATAATAATAATAATAATAATAATAATAATAATAACAGTGGCACGCTGGCACCACCACCACCGAAACTCGATAATAAGAGCTATTCCGGAAGTTATATGAAATTGTCGCTAAGAGTTTACGACGTTAAAAAATATATACAATCGACCGCGAACATGACGCGATAGTTACAGGGGGAGGGGAAGAAAATTAACTTACAGTATTTTCCTCGGCTATTCCCTTAGACTGTTTAATAGCCCGACTCGTAACGGTATAAGGTTTCGATTTCTGACGATAATAACGTAATAACATAAATCGATCGAAAAAAAACGAACATTTTCGAATATATACGAGTATATATTGTAAATACGTACAGTGGCGTTTGAAATGATTATAAATAATAACGCGCGATCCAATTGTATTGCAGTGAACAATTCGAATCAAGACAAAGACGGCAAGAAAAAACACACGAGGCCCACGTTCAGCGGGCAACAGATCTTCGCGCTCGAGAAGACCTTCGAGCAGACCAAGTACCTCGCGGGTCCGGAAAGGGCGAAACTCGCGTACGCGTTGGGTATGACCGAATCACAAGTGAAGGTGAGTCAATCGCTAATAACGTACGAAATGTGTGTACGCGTTTACTAGCGTAAATCGTCCCACGATTCATCACGACGTTAACGGGAATAATGGCGATGTTTACCGTAAAATAATTTTTCGCGACAATTTTAAAAAACAGCCCTTGTCGCTTCGTCTAGTGAATCGACATCGACACCGTTTTATCGCGAACACCCCCACCCTGGGCTAGTTGACGGAGAATATACAAAAGCGTTTTGAGTAATCAATTACTCTTTGACGTTTGTAAAACGAAATGAGAAGGAAAATGACGTTTTTTTAATTGTAAAAGTGATATAAGAGACCATTTTTAAATCGTGGACAATATATAAACGATACATTACGGAACAACATCGTAGAATACGTTTTGTACGCGACCGAGATATTTCGAGGGTATTTCGCGCCCAGACTATTCTCCGAATTTAAAATCAGAAACGGACGTCAAAAAACGCGCGTTTCGTAAAAATCGCGCTTCGAACGAAAAACTCCAAATATTAATATTAATCTTTAGTCACCTACCTGGGGGGCGCGTCCATACCTGTGTACCAACCACATACCTGTTTTTCATATACATACAAGATGCGAATGGGGAAGATGAACGTCGCGCGCGTATAACGAATTATTATAATTTCGTCCGTTTCTTAAGAACAGTGGCGCGCGGACAGCCCTAAACGCTTCGCTCGGTTTGAATTATTTCCCCCCCCATATTATTATTACTAGCTATTATATATATATAGCGAAGGATTTTTCGTCGTTTTTTTTATTTGTATTTCGTTTGTTTTTATTAAAAATTATATTATTATTATTATTATTATACGAATTTACATTTTTATTGAAAGGCGTCGACGTCGTCGCGTGCGCGTCGCGGTCTCAACGCAATCTTCCACCCCGTCCCGGGACGATACGCGCGTTACAATATAATATATACGTGTGCATACACACACACACACACACACACACACACACACACACACGTGTATATACGCATTACGCACACTGTCGCCACGCGTTGAGGGCGATTCAATTATCTGTGTAATCCTCCAATTATAGTGACGGGGTTTCGGGTCGTTCCCCGTCCATCCTTCCGTCCGTCCACTCACCGCCGTCGCGTTTATCCCGTTAGTTCGTGTATCTCTCTCTCTCTCTCTCTCTCCCTCTGTACATATATATAAGCGCACTTGTCTCTTCCTCAAACAACCGTTTCCACGGTAACCGACACGCGGCTGCCGGGCGCTTTTAATTGCCCCGCGAAGAAGCGCTAACGATCGGCTTCATTTTTCCCGCCGCCGCCTCGACACACCGTTCCGTGTCCATCGTCGACAACGGTGGCAGTGGCGGCGACGGCGGCGACGGTGGCGGCGGCTCCGGGCGATGCCATAAATCACGCCGACATGGGACGGCGGCAGAAAACGCGCACCCTCCGACGCCGATGACGTCCGTCCGTCCATCCTATCGCGCGATCGCGCTCGTCGTCCGCCACAAACATCCGACACTCGATGACGACGCTTCATTAGTGGCGCACGCCCGCCGGCGTGTAACCGCTGCTTGTAACACCGCCCGCCGTTATTAATCTCTATATAAAAAGTGCACGTGTCGTCGTTCCCCCAACCCGGTCGCGTGCGCGAATTTATATATACATATATACACGTTGCGTGAACAACAACCGTTATTTCGCGTTAGTCAAAACACTAGCATATTTCCGCGCGTATCTTTCGACGCCGTTCCTTAAAACGCACTCGGGATCGTGTCGGCACCGGCCACGCAGTCAACTCGCACGCGCGAAATCGTTCATTTTAGGCCATTAGATGTTTTAAACCGTTTTGCTTTGCTTACGGCTCGCGATTTATCGACGAATCTAACCGTCACGAAATTCGACGTCGCCCCATTTTCGTCGCTATATCCGTTCGCCCGTGTTCGTTATAGTATTATCGTATATAAAATCGTTACAGTATTATTGCGCCCGCGTCGATGATACGAATGACGTAAATATTGTTGGCGAATTTAATATTGTTTTACGATATAGTAGTCGTTCGAGTTTCTGTCCGAATTACGCGCGCAGCTTGTCCGCCGTCTATTATTATTATTATTATTATTATTATTATTATCCGGCTTATTACGCGCGATATGATACCACTATACAGCGAACAACGGAAAATTAATCTTTTTCAAAAGAAAAAGGTTCCGAGACGCCAAGAAACCCTGAATGAAACGTTATTCGTCTTACGTCATTGTATATACGTTCGAAGAAGACTAAAATATATATATTTGAGAGTCCGAAGTTATCGAAAACATCGAACGCTAAATTGCGTACAATAAACGAAAATATCTATCGTATAGTACAAAACCGTTTCGATTTAATATTAATAACAATAACGATATATACGTAATTTTTATACGATTAATCTTTTATCTTTTTATCTTTTATCGTGTAAAGTCAACGACTGAACAACGGAAACAAATTTTACCGTGTCAATTTCGCGAAAAGCTTTTTTTTCGTATTGCGCGAAGTGTCTGTAGCAAAAAACCGCTTCCGTTACACGATAAGAACGATTTCCATTACAAGCGCGGTTACGACTATACGCGTACGATTTAGTATAAGCGAAATTTCACCCACCTATACAGCGATAACGCGTAATACTACGCCGTATCGTATTATATATATATATACAAACACTCTAATAAACCCTTTTATATATAAGCGTGTATATACTTACGCGTGGTTTGCGTAACTCCTTTTCAACCATTTCTATTCGCGAATACGTTATATCGTGCGGTTATACTTTTTGGCAATCTTTACGATGACAAACAATAGCGTAAAATATGTAAACAAAATAACCGTTATATATATATGTACAGGTACACGACGATAAAATTTACATAAAACCGCCGCCGTCGCGTTTTTACCGCGTTTAAAAATACTGTTATTGTTATTATTCCACGCCGAAAGTCATAATCGTAATATTACGCGGGCAATCGAAATTATCGCCTATATATATGACCCATGCAGCTAACGTTTTTTCATTGGACACTACGACGATACGTTTACTTTATAATAAAACAGAAAAGAAAATTCCTCCCAGATTTCGGTGATAACTATTGTGTTGTATACGCGCATGACTATATAATAACGTTATATATATATATATATATATGTACGATTTTTAAAAAGAAAACCGAGCGAGTGGGGTCGGAATTGTAAATGTTATATTTATAGGAACGTTACGCCGCCGGGTTTTTGCGTACGTTTCGTTTATTCGACGAGTATTACTGCTTTAGCATTTTCGCCCCGTACTCCCCGCCAACCCGCTCACCCGCGTAATAATAATGTATTTCCTTCACGTTCGCGGCGTTTAATTTTATTATTGCGCGTAAAAGACTCGTCGCGTCGTCCGGGTACGGTTTTTAAGTGATTCATACTCGCGCGTAATATTCCGTTTTCCGAAACGTCCTATACAACAACGTAATAAAGGTGTAATAGCGCGCTTATACATTTCTACAGAACAGCTTTTTCCTTCACTTCGAAATGGTTCGCTTATCGTTCACGTTATGTTTCCGGAAAACACGGGTTTTTTTATCGTAGGCTATTTCGTTTCTTTAATTATTACGTACCGTTTTCCCTCTCGAACGTCCCAGTAACTTTTTTCCGTCATCTGTACGTTGTTACGTACCTGTCCTCTATATATATAGATATATAAAAATCATCTCGGTAAAATATAATTTTTATACGATACCCCAAATCGAAACTCCTTAAGCCGTATATATGTATTACTGTAACAAATATTTATCGTTATTTACAGATAGATTATAGGAAATGATATTATAATAGTTGGGCGTTCTTAAGACACCGCGTAGTCGGGCAATTAACTCTCGGCTCTCCCTCCCCCCATCCTCCTGTGTTTGCAGTTCGGTATCGCATTACTAGCGTAATTCGAGATTAAGAAAACCAGCGCCGTTTCTCTCGGGGTCCCCCGAGACGTTGGACTTATCCTGCCTAATGGCGTTTGCAAGAAGGCTTAAGTCTATTTAGCCAACACACTATTACAACGGCGTACGGTCGTATAACGTATACGTACTTAATATAGACCCGGGGATAGGTACCCGTCGCCATATTATATCCATTTCGTACCGCCGTCTTGTCGACATTTAAATGTGTCGTCGCGTAACGTTATCGTAATTTTTTTGTTTCACGTAATATCTCTCGTTCGATCTTTTTCGCTAGGTCCGCGCGTTAACTTTTGTACATAACGACTTCGGTACCGTACGCGTATAATATATATATACCTGTGTAGTACACTCGGAGGGTACGGGATGGACAAAACGAGTTCGATGTTTTCGTTTTGGTTTTCTCGTGTACATAATAACAATATAAACCCGAAACGTACACGTTGCGCGTACTCGCATTAGCGTGGCCAAATCGGATTAGCCGTTGAGAAAACGCCATATGGGTACGCCGCCGCTGACTCCGACCGGCGCGCGGGCTTAACCGTCCGTAAACGCCACGGCAGCTCCACACTTTTGCTCGCACCCCTTCGTTGGGGTATAGTTTGACTCGATAAACCAATTATTATACGCTTATATATATGTGTGTGTGTGTGTGTGTGTGTGTGTATATATATATACAGCCATAACACCGTCGGTCATCGGTTTTCGCGATGTAATCAATTTAAAAAAAAAATACGACAACAAATAATAACGATAAATAACGCGAGAGGGTAGTCACGCGTTTCGCGCGGTGTTTTGTTTGACACGGTCACGAGATAAATACACCGCCCATTAATCGCCGCCGCCGCCGACGTCGTCGTCGTCGCCGTCAACTTCGTCGATATACACACCACCACTGCTGCTGCTGGTTTGAATACGTCCGAAGCGTTTGTTTTAAATAATTTCGTTAGATTATTCGCTTCACTCGATGTCAATAGGCATCTTTTAAGTATATATATGAAGTTAAAATGGGCCATATCTTATAAACTATTCTCGAACGTATGTCGTACGACAATTTGCGTGCGTCGCTATTCCCGAAAACGTTTTCGAGTCGACGACAATTGTACGATTGCGCGCACGTTATGCAAATAATCCAGTACACACGCGCGTGGATTATTTACGGCTAACGACGGAAATCGCGTTTTACCGAATAATTCGCGATTACAATCTTACCGAAATTCGTGAATGCGTGAATATCGAAAATCGTGTTTTTTCTCCAATAGTCTGACCAGTCCACTTATTATTTATTGAAGAGAGCGAAACAAAAGTATTCGGACGAAACAAACGGGGCATCGATAGTCCTCTTCATTTTCCGTAATAATTTTAATACGCGTTTACGTGAGTCAATAGTTTTCGCGTTAAAATTTCGTTTATCATCGCAATTTGTCCGTCGAATTTCTCGAGTAAAAAAGTACATTTCGTATATACGTATCTAAGATAAACGCGTACGTTCTCTACACGTATACTTAAGATTAAAAACTTCACGCCAGCAAGTATCGATTTGTTTAGACACGATCGCAAATATATATATATATACACACACACACACACACACACACACCCACATACAATACCCGTTGCCCCTTAAACGTAACTGTTGTCATAATTCATCCACGAAAACGCTTTGTATACACACATACACACACTTACACATAAAATATATTAAACACGCGAATTTCTATATATTTTTAGCACCTGAACCGTTGAAAGTTATATACCGTTTTCCATGTACAGGATACAACGTAATATTCGTTTACACGTATATACGTTATAAGTACAACGTACATTGTATAACGTGTAAAGAGATATAGCATATACAGTAGTTTTCGCATTTAAATTAATTTTTTCGCAATGTAATCGTTAAAACTAAGTATAGTCGAACAAAACAGAAAAGTATATATATATAGGTACACTTTGCAGTGTTCAATTCGCACTATTCTAGAGGTCTTAATTAAAAAATTCACGGAGTTATTCTAAAATTTCGCGACTTGTTCAACGTTCCGCGTTGTAGTTAACAACCGCCGCCGCAGTATGCGTTTTATGACGTTTTTACGACGTTTAATTTTTAAAACGCCCGTTATTATTATTATTATATATATATATTTTTTTTAACGACCTACGGGCGACGTGTCTCACGCCCGCGACTTTTATTATCGTATAGAAAACGACACAACAATCGAACGGCATGTACAGCGAAGCACAAGCGTGCTATATATAAATGCGTTCGAGTCACTTTTTTTTATTTCGTTCCGGGATTAATTTTGCATTTTAATACGTAATTACACGGTGTTTTCGGATGTGTAGTGCGGCCGATACGCATTACCGCGGATTACCCCGTGCGCGTGTCGGCGATAAGGACGACACACGTTATCCTTAAACGCATAATCGTGTACACCACGCACAAACACCGACTATCCCGCCAAAGGAAAACGATAGACACATACACACCACCTAACTTCGCGAAAATAAGAGAGACGAATTTTTTTTCGTCGATACGGGCTTTATATTATGCATATCGTATGTGTGTGTTCGAGACGTCGGTTCGGCATTAACTTGTCTAACACTCGATTAATTAAAACATAATTCTAGGGATTTATTCCCCGCCCACTATCGTACAATGTATGTATATACTTGGCGGTGTGTGTGTGTGTGTGTATGTGTGCGCGTCCCAGAAATCCCAAAAATTAGCATAATAATGTACCGGGCGGCCATCCCTTGTGCTCCCGTGTGCGCGGGCGTGTATATGTGTGTGTGTGTGTGTGTGTGTGTGTGCTGATACCATCTGCGGTACATTAGACCGGAGACAGGGACGGAGGTCTGTGTGGTGCGAGGAATATACGCGGATACGCGACAGGCGGAATAACACGTCTAAAAATCGAGCTCGCGCGCGCCCGGCAAATTTGAATTCGCGTAGTACTCGATCATGTTCGGAGATAATTTCCGAATAGCATTTGAATAAATTTATCGCACGTGTGCTATGGCGGTGGCGGTGGCGACGCCGATAACATCGCCAACAATATATACACATCTACATATATTGGCGAATACGAGGCTTCGAGAATATATATATAATCACGTAAACAAAAAATACAACGTCCCACGAAACTCTTTCGCACGCGCCTCGTTCGTCCAAGTAAAACGTTTCGATCGTTATTAATTGCCGTATTACGTATTAGTCGTCCGATCGCCGCCAACGTAACAATTATAATAATGTATAAGTGTGTGTAACGGGCTGACCTCGTACACATTGGCACCGGCGTAAGTATGCGCGCGGGAACACGCGCGTTCTACACGAATATACGGCGTCCGGTTTTTTATTTTAAAAGTATACGTTTCGTCGATCTGCGCGTTGTTGCGCGGCGGCAATAGGTTTATCCCCGTTTAAATTACGGCTATTCCGACTTTATTTTTTCGTTCCGGGGGTGTAAACGTATAAATATTAGGATTAACAAAAAAAAAAAAACGATATCGCGTTACCGAGCCAATAAATCTATCGCGGCGCTCGTCGCTGGCCGTTATTTAACCCGATTGGTCCGCACGGCGTCCCTGTCGCGGGCGAATTTTTCGTTTGACGGTGACGCGCGTACATCAACGTTTTTTCTCGTTCGCCCCCCTCCCCTGGCAACGGGAGGAGAATTGGCGAAAAAGTGACGGACCCCGCCGCGCCCCACATAATCAGATTACCTTCGATGATTTATCGTCGTCCCCAGACCGTCGCGATGTATATCAATTTATTACGCCGCGTATTATAATATCACGTAATAATAATATATTCTACATATTCTGGATACACACACACACACACACACACATATATATATAACGTAAAAAAACGATTTTACGTTTTCGTTTCGAACGGAGCGTGAGCGGGTTGTACACACCTACGCGAGGAATGGGTGTCGCCGTGCCTCGCTCGTAATCTGTTATATCAAACTATATACGTGTACGTAAATATATATATATTATTATACTACGATGTGCGCGCATTCTGCCACCACCGAGTCCTATCATCGGTCCAATTAGACAATATATAGGCTAACAACATTTATACCACGCGCTTCTCTTGTTTTATGGGCCATATATGTGTGTATCGTATGTATATATATATATATATGGTACGCTCGTCCCCCGCGATCCACTAATTATTATTAATATCCGGTAACG
This sequence comes from Geopemphigus sp. TES_GeoC_2020, assembly GCA_025469175.1. Classification (NCBI taxonomy): domain Eukaryota; kingdom Metazoa; phylum Arthropoda; class Insecta; order Hemiptera; family Aphididae; genus Geopemphigus; species Geopemphigus sp. TES_GeoC_2020. The sequence goes on from JAIPRN010001039.1 coordinate 35,135, forward strand.
ATCCGTTTTCGCATACCCCTCCACACTCTCGCCGAAACTACGAAAATCGGGTACATAATACACGATACCGCCAGGTTACCCGGGTCTAGTTTGATTCGGTTAATTAACGTTTCCGTTATTATTATTATCGTCGTCGTCGTTGTATATATTCGGTCGCGTCGCCGCGCAAAAGTCTCGTTATACACGGGCAATTTACCGGATATTACGCGTATTACGGGCGCGAATAAAATTGCCATATGTGTATTAATATTTCGATTTCCACGAAGTCAGTTCTTTCGTGGGTAATTAAACGCTCGCGACCAACCGCCACATTTTCTTTTTCTCCCGCGCTCTCCTTTTTACATACACACACACACACACACACACATACACATGTCCAGATTTGTCGACAATTTTCGAACGTATTTTTCTCTCGTAGTATATTGATTGTTTTAAGCGAGAAAATAACGATATTCTCGATTTTGATTCAACGTTTTACGACCGTAGATTTTGTTTTAAGCGATTTGTTTTTTCGTGCCAAATTCACACGACCGACTGTAACATAAACCAGGTACTGGTTGAACCGACGAAATATATCACTTTAATTCTATATTGTCTAGACGTATAGTCCTAAACATATATTATTTACTATTCGATTATAACGGTAACGTGTATAAACTGGTATTCAACAGAGCACGACTAATTTATTTATTTATTATTCCGAACCGAAATCTATTGGTTTTAAATCATTTTCAATTCGTTATGGGCGGTCGTTCGCGAAGGTTTAAAGAGTCGGAATAGAAACGAATGTTATCGACGAGATCCCGTGTACTTTTTCGATAATTTTCTTCGGAGAAACCCCGTTGGTGAATTTCACATCCCGGAAAGGAGAATTTCGTTTTAGAAAACTATACATGTATAACAGGTAAAAACGAAACTTTCGTATCACCCCGTGTAAATATTCCATCCTCGTTTATTTTGTACCTTTTTTTTTGATTACTTTAAATTAATACCTTTACGCGGGAACATAGCGCGGTGAATTCGAATTACGTAAGCGATATGCATTGTCCGTTACGGTTTCGTTTTGAGTTAATAATAATGCGAAACGGGTGTACCGTCGTAGTAACAAAAAACGACGAGTTTCGACCACAACGCACGTCGTTTCGTTTTCTTCCGCCAATTTGGTGGCCGGTGATACGTACCGGATACCGTCCGGTTCACGCGCATACACATATCTACACGATATAACGCGACATAGATACTCGCGTCCCTTTCCGGTCTTATTTAATTTGTCCGGGGGTAGATTATTTTTTTTAATGACATAACCCGTTGTTACGGTATATTCGCGTATATATACACACGACACGTCGGCGGCGGCAATGACGGTGGCCGGTGCAGGGTCGGCGGGACAAAATGTAAATTAATACCGTCGGGGGTGCAGGTTAAAAAAGTTTTTAACCGCACATTGCGCACGCTTTTTATTCAAATGACAAACGCCCTGGAGAGCACTTGGCCCGCCTGTTTTTAAATGTATAAAATGATGATAATAAAAACACGGGACGCGCAAAAAAAATGATTGCGAATGTGTTGAGGTGAGGGCACGTACACCGCGTAGAAAAAAATTCGTCTCCAACGCGCGAGCGTATACACACACACACACACACACACACACACACATATATATATATATATAAAGCAGTTTTCGTGTGTTTTGTTTTTTTTTTTTTTTGGTTTTTCCCGTTTTTATTATTTTTATTATTTTTATTTTTATTTTTTTTTATA
>JAIPRN010001039.1:36995-56118 GCA_025469175.1 Geopemphigus sp. TES_GeoC_2020
TTTTCGTGTGTTTTGTTTTTTTTTTTTTTTGTTTTTCCCGTTTTTATTATTATTATTATTATTATTATTAATACCGGGTCGCAGATTATGCGGTTTAATATTCACTTCCGAGAGCCGCTTTTAATTTTCATCCGATTTAATTTCCTTTAATACCTTGTGCTCGACGTCGTTAATTAATTTGAACGGAACGTAAAAACGAAAATGTTAAATTAAAGTCGCCTTCGAATTCGTTTTACCGGTCGTTTCTTTTTTTGCCTACCCCGCGATTTTTCTTCCCTTTTTTTGTTTTTATCGCCGAGCCGTTCAAAAGCCACGACGCGTTATCCCGAGATAAGTTTTAATCAGGGTTTTCGCTCGCGTATCGTTTACGTTAAATAAATTACGACGACGCACAATAAAACGGTACGTTAACGAATTATATAACCACCCGCAAATATCCTGACGACAATAATATAATTATGCGCGGTACGTCGGACTCTGATATCGATATACGTGAGTTTATGAACGTGTGTGCGTGTGTGTGTATTGTCACGAAAGTACGTAGTAACGCGTTTTTTACTACGGTCACTGAGATGGGTACGTCATAACGATAATACGAATTCGTGTACGGTAATTTCGCGCCGTACATTAAATTCGTGTAACAATAATATTAACGACCCGAATTATTATTACGATATATCGTAAACGTCCTATTATTGTAGTGACGCTGCGAGAAAACGCGCTCACGCTTAAATTATATTAGGTTTATGCTTCGCCGTCAAAAATGATCGTATATAAACATACATACATATATATATATATTCGCGTCGACGGGGGTGAATACATAAACCACCGCCGTCGTCGTTATACGGGGTTGGCAACACTGCGAATCACTACCCTCTCTGCACCGTTGGCGAGACGGGAGCTGTTCCGCGCAGGCAGTTTTGATCTCGTCAGCTTGTAAAGCAAACCGTCGTCTTTCCCTACCCGCAATTAGTAGTATTATCGAACACGCTCGCGCGCGCGCGGGGCGACTACTTACCTCTTGTACGTTTGGCGGAGGGCGGGAAGGACTTGAAGGCGTTCGCAAGACGTTGCAAGATGTGACGCCGAGATTATTGCTGTAACGTAGATATTTCGCGGCGGTGGTGGCGACGGCGGAGGCGGTGACGGGGTACGCACGCCATACAGAGACCAACGCGAGTGGGTGGGAACCGAGGAGACGCACGCGATGATGACGACGGCGAGCGGGTAGGGGATGGTGGTGCGGAGTTATAAGGGGCGGTCGACGAGTAGGAGGAGTAGGGGACGATGGTAGAGAGGAGTGAGTGAGAGTGGGAGGGCGAGGGAGAAGCGCGCGCAGTCCAGATGGCGTCGTCTTAATGCGGTTATTAAAAACAAGACCGTCTAACGACCTTTGCAAAAGCCCGGGGGTTGATTAATGGCGAATACATGGACGCCTAAATACCGCGTAATTTGCAAATACACCGGCACAAACGGCCCCCGGACGGTCTTAATTACGGGCCGTTCCCCCCGCAAATGGTTTAACTTTATAATTAAAATCGCATACAGCGATATAATATAAAGTTTTAGCCCTTTGCGTCCTCTCCTTGCCACCTATTCGTATATTTGTACACGTATCCATATCTATATACACGCGTTACCCTGTAAAAACCCCTTTCCGGTTCCATCCCCTAACTGGCAAAGCCTACGAAATAACGGGCCGCGGTCTTAACTCTTTTAATTATGTGGAAAACGATACGGGATACGTTTATATATATATATATATGTGTGTGTGTGTGTGTGTGTAAAGTATAAGTTTACCACACCGTATCTCTGTCCATCCTTCACCTCCCGCCCCCCTTCAGCGTATATTGTATATATATCTATATAGCGATGATAAGCGACACCGGTCGCTCGTTTGTCGTTATTAATTTCGGGTATGAATTCCGCGCGCGCGCATGTATAGAAAGAGAAACAATGTCTCCGCGAATACGCCGCTCGTTCTCCGAGGAGGGATATAAATCTAGGCTTATACGCACGTAAAAAACGACTAAATACGAGAATCGTTGACAACGGTGTTTAGTTTTTGTTCACAAAAAGAACACGTCCGCGGCAAAATCAAAAAAAAAAATGTCGGAAATGCTCCGATAAACGGTAACGTCGAACGTACACGTTACAATTGTTATTATAAACGCGATGGACGGATATTACGACGAAATAATTCGTATTTCGCGTGTTTCTCACCCCACCACACCTCCGTCCCTCGCCGAGCGGGCAGTTTACCGGTTATAAACAAAGATTTTTTTTCTTAAAACACGCGTGCGTTTTTGTTGTTGTCCTGTGGCAGGTGTGGTTCCAGAACAGGAGGACCAAGTGGCGGAAAAAGCACGCGGCCGAGATGGCCACGGCCAAGAGGAAGCAAGAAGAGGCGGCCGACGAGAGTGACGAGGACGAAGACATGCGCGACGACAGCGCGGCCAAACGGCTCAAAAGGGAATTGGCCGCGCATTACGGCGGCGGCGGCGGCGGCGGCGGCGGTGGCGGCGGCGGTAGCGGTGGCGGTGGTGGTGGCGGTGGAGGCGGTGGCGTCGGCGGCAATATATAGCATCAGGCGTGGCCAAGCGTTGGCCACCCTGGCACCTTGGACCTGAAGACTCACGAATAGAGTGAGGAGAGAGGAGACCCTTCGACCGGACGACGTTGTTACATATATATATATATATATATTTTGTACATTTCTCTCCGCCCTATACATATTATTATACGTTCGTACCAATAATACTTTACAACATAATCCTAAACATCTAGTCATCGCGTATATTTAGGTCTCGTATCGATATAAAGTAGAAAGAAAAATGTTTTATTAACGTAATAGTGATATATATATATACGTAGGTATGTGTAGCTCGGCGCGCGGGTATGCCGTAAATATTGTATTTGATACTCGCGCGGCACTTGGGCTCGGACGTTGTTGCGCCGGAAAAGCCGAAAAATTACGAATTTCGCCGCGCGGAAAGAACGGTAACCGAAAGTCGGGAAAATACGCGAACGACGATCGTTTCCGCCGAATAAACGAACGAAACAGCGAACACTCTATTCGAGCGGGCAAAAAAAAAAAAAACGTTCCGATTTCGGCGGGCGCGAATTGAAAAATACCTACTCGGCGATAAACACGAATGGCCGGACGAACGTCATTTACGAATGCAACGACGTCCGAACTCTCGTGATACGACCACTGGGTGCTCATATCAACAATTTCGGCGTAGATATAGAATATTGGTTATTATTATCGTAACAACGCGTACAAGCTCGTTAATACGCGATTTTTTTTTTCGTTCGTTTTATTTATTTGTTTATTATTTACATATATATGTATATAGGTCCTTTGTATACACGCGTACTACAGTCTCTCTTTCGATAATTGTATAGCGTTGCCATTCCGTTCCCGCCTCCACTTACGCGAACCACGCGCTTTGTCGATTATATATATATCATAATACGGCCTTTAGCTTTTGATTTTTTAAGCCAGCCCGCCATTTATATCTATATAAAAATATATATATAAACGGTTTTGTTTACTGATTGTATTTATACATATTATATATATATATATATTGTACCCTATATATTATATAATACGTGTGTTGGGAGTAAACGGTTTTAATATAATAACGATAATAATAATTTGTAATTACGATGTGAATACTATATAAAACAATATATCCTTTAAATACATTTTGTACATATATTATATTAGACGGTTGTAATTTTATTATTATTCGGCGGAAGTTACGTTTGAATAATCGTTTACACTATACACACACATAACACATATATGCTTACGTCATTATACGGTTATTTCATTTTTCTACTAAACGAAACCTCGAGTTAAAAATATATATTTAACGATTTTTATACATTCGTGTATCACGATATACTTGGATATACTACGACGTACGATGATACGAATACAAATTTTCGTCCGATTAAATAATATCGACGAACTTTGCAATTAAACGATCGGTCATTTTCTTAAACGTTTTTTTTCCCCCGATACGTACGACGTATTAATTACCCGTACGGTTTATTTTCCACGCACGTTCCGCCGACGGTATACGACATACGTGCCCGGGAAAATTAACGGTACAAAATATACGATATTTTCGACTTGCGTGTAAACGAAACTATCCCTATTATATTCCATTTAATTTACTCCAAATTAACAAAACGTTTTTACCTTTAGGTCGTACCGCTGACAATTTCGCGGATTCGTTACGCGTCAAAGTGGGCCGTCCACAAACGGAATTCGATATAACGTCGCGACTTATTTCGAGTGGAAAAAAAACCAAATTATATCACATCGAATGATCGCGTTCACGAGTTAAGCTTTTGGTGGGTTCGAAATGTTGAACGGGTCGTCCTACCGTGACGACCAACGATTGCGTGCCTCAGTGAACAAACCCATAATTGGGATCCGCGGCAACGGAATTATTTCCGTGTATAAATAGATTCGTGTAGCCATACCGCCAAAGATAAATAAGATATATTTCGAGTGTCCGGTTTGGATCGTTTAAAACGAATTCAAAAATTATCCGATAAAATTAAGACGGTCTTCAATAATACAGAAAGCTATTTACTTTTGATTCGTTGTCGCGACGTATATATTTATTATTATTTCGGGACATACTCAAGCCGTTGACGGATATTTATGTTTGATAATAAAACGGTATCGTGATAGGGAATATTTTTTATGCCACGGCGACCTCGAGAAATGGACTGCTTGTAACAAAAAAAAAAACAAATAACACGTACCACGTTTTATCCGTCAAAAGTTAGCCACCTAATCGACGACGTTGTTGATCGATTTAAAAAAAATGTCGATTCCGCGCCGAAGCACTTAATCGAATCGATATTATTATATTTCGATTACCGAGCGTGACGGATTTCCCGTACGATTTGGTCTGCACGCGAGTGTACCTATGGGCCAAGAACGTGGCGATTATTCCGCCAAAATCGCCGAACGGCGAATAACGACCGCTGGTGCCCAATGACGACGAGTGCTTGAGTACAATACGGACAATATTAGTGTACGGAATAAAGTGTAAACGTCGCCCGTAATCGATAAAAACGTCGAGATTCTGTATACATTCGTGTCCGATAATTTATTAATCGAGTCTCTCGTTATTCACGTCCCAGTGCTTCTACATAATGCGTTTATTCGATATATATAGTCAACGACGTTCGTTAACCGCGTGGTCGTACAACGAAACCAACATCATCGGTCATATCTTTACGTAAAAGTAAAACGATATTTCTTTTTTACCAACGGCGAATACGAAAATAAACTTAAAGTTTTTTCGTAAAAAGAAATGCCAAACATACGGAGCGATACGATCGGGATCCCTTTGCCGACGTATTTTATTATATAGATTTACCGATTTATCGACGAATATGTTTACAAACAGTTACCGATTACTATTTTATTTTATAATTTCGAAATTCGGAATTAAGGGATTTCGTAGTCGAATAAAGTCCTATAATAAACTTTGTTTTTGGACGGATACTAACCGGAAATCGAATATTTATAAAAACAGTTTCTTTTTCCGGAAAATAAAACGCCCGAAAGGAATACGGAATAAAGTGAACGTGTTTAATCGTTTCACCATTTCGTGACGTGAAAAGTATATTCGCCATACGTGGACGTATTTTCTTATTCCTCGAATCATTGACCAATTCAGGGTAGTGAATAAGAGTAACTTATAACAACATGTATTTTGTACAAACTACGTAAAAGATAAAAACATCTTGGGTGTGTGCATACGTATACCCGCTTACATTTAACGTTTTTATACGCTAAAAACGTATAGTTAATCGATGTCGTATACACAAAAAAAACTCGTAAAAAAGTTAATTTCGTCGATTACAAAGATATTTTTTAAAACATAGACACAATCGATATTATACGGTCTACAGATAAAGCTGTCGTCAAATTCGTATAAAAATCGAGTTAACTACACGTGTACTTAGCGTTTCGGGTACTTTTTACGAAAGCGTATAAAACAACGGGTTTTTACAAAACTCCCCTTAATGTAACGATAAAGGAAATATATATAAAGTTATTATAATGACCGGGGAGAGGGGGTGGAATAACGAAGGAAACGAACAAACTTAATCGCGTTTCGAACAATTCGGTTATTACGTAATTCGCGACGTTTTCGACAACGATATTTTTTTTAGACTATCGGAAAAAACGAAACGCGAAACTGACGATCGGTATGTTATTTCTCTAGAGTTCGTTTCGATCCCATAAACGTCGTTTAAATGTATGGAGCGTTTATTACACGTCGCACGTATATGACGACAATCGTTATAATCGTCGTGACGGATATTTATCGAAATTGACGAAAACGTCGACCATCGCAAATGTCTACAGAAATAAAAATGTCGAAAATTTGGATTCGATTGTTCGCACCCGGCAAGTAATCGCGTATCGGCGAAATTACGGGGCTCTTAATTTTCGAAAGTCCGAGGGTTTTTTTTTACGCATTATTGTTATTCCGTAAAGTGTTATTCTCGGGTCAAGGCCGTAACAACACGAGTTCGTCATTTATATTTGCCCGTCGGGTTTTGTTGAAGACGACAATATCGACTTTCGCCTTTATTACGCGTGTACACGGACGTGTACTCACGCACGCACTCAGCCACGCGCGCGCGCGTATATATATAAATATATATAACTATACGTATAGATTTTTGTGTCTTTGTTGGATAGTGGTTGTTGTATTATATGTGGAAACAGATTTCTCAATTGAATTAGGGAGAGAGGGCGCGCTGCGGAGGGCCGGGATGGGAAGGGATAAAGGTACATTTGGTCGAAAAACTGTCCATTTCATAAGTCGACAGTAGCCATGGTAACGGTCCGCACAGATTCTTATCGAATCAATTTCGGAATTCAAAAGGACTTACACCACCCCCTCAATCCCTTCCCCTCCCTCACACATACACCATCACCACCACCACCACCACCTCAACCTACTCCGACACCGACCGACCATTGATGCTCGGACACACGCGCGCGCCATTTATACCCTTGTAATACACCGTGCAACATTTTTATTCGCCGCTTTTTACCCCTTCAGCCTTTATGTGCGCGTGTATATATATATATATATATGAAAAAATATCCGTGCCAGTACAAACTATACAGTGCACACACACACACATACACACACAAAGTACCGTTTTTATTTTGATACGATCCATCGTTTACACCATTGGTTGGCTGGTTTTATCCGAGCAAATATCGAGAAACAAATTTTCTTCTTTCAGTACGGGTTTTACGTACAACTATGCGACTATGTACGCATTCTCTATCGATCAAACTTAATGGATTTAGACGTTTCGTTCGTTTCTATAGAGTGAAAACGAGAACCGAATTTTACGGGTAGGTAAATTGTTTCAGCGGTTCAAAACAAACGTGCAACTTAAATTATACGTATGTATGGTACGTACGTCAACGGACAACACAACTATGGACCACCCGTTGAAATGCTTATTTAATCGGTCCGCGGTATACCCGTAACGTTAACCGGTTACTTTTCCGTGCCGTGCGTGTAGTACATTTCGTTCGTCTTTACCTATTCGTTCATCGCGGGACTATTATTGTTACCAGACGTTCGTTTCCGTCCTATACAATATAAACTTTTCGTTCCGAGAGTTCACTAATTGTATATGTACGATTCATTTCCGTTGGGCCGTTCACACAACGCAAAGTGGAGCGCTCTTCCGGAGACGCTAAAAAGGACCGGGCGAAATTAGACCGCGGATGAAAAGTTTTGTTTTAGCCTTTTATTCGCGAAAACGAGTTGAAAACTAGCTACTCGTCATTTCGTGCGCGTACCGTAATTAGCCACCGTACCCATGTATACACACAACTTATAATTCGGGCGAAGCTTGTATATGAGGCGGCCGTCGTGTTATACGAACTCTAAAATTGAGCGAACACGCTTTCGAGTGTGCGCTAGGGGCCAAATCAACGTACGTTACAGCCGGCACGTTTGGTTGGTTGGCCGGCGTGTGCGTTTTGTACGCGTCAATTCCAGTACGAACTGCGAGAAACGCGAATGGCCTCGCGAATCTACGACGAATATATTAACGAGAAATAACGACGTAGCGCCGACGCGCAAACGAAACGTGCGTTTAGAAAATTGCTCGTGACTAATAAAAATATACGTTTCCGATACGTTCGATTTACGAAGTCTACGTGTTTTTCCACTACGTATTTCACCCGAACGTTCGACGCGGGTGGTTTACTATCGTTCAGAAACCTACTTCGGAAATTCGGTTGATTCGTCATTATTCGCGTATCTTGAAACTACACACACACACACACACATATATATATATAAAGAATAAATTGCCGTTTTCTTTCAAGAACGCGTTTCGTGATACATAACCGTTTCTTTTTACGCAACGCTCGATCGGAAAACGTAATAAGGCACTGGTCGGCGAACGACCGCAAATGTTTATTAACGGACGTAATGATTTTTCTCGAGGGTTTTTATTATATCGTGAATCCCCCGTCCCCGTGTATCATATTATACGTATTATAACAATAATAATAATACCGCGGGTACGTGTAACGCGTACCCCGGACATTATACGCAACGGTCTAACATACAGCGCGTACATAATAATAATGTTTATTTACGTATACAGCGCGGTTCCCGAGTCGTTGTAGAAGAGTTGTACGTGTGTGCGTGCGTGCGTGTGCGCGTGTGTATGTATATAATATGCGCGCGACACAATGGCATTATACAATAAGCGTTCCAGGTGTCTTCTATGTGCCATTCTGGGGACGCGCCCGGCTCTCATATCCGGCTCCATAATGGTACCAAATTATTTACAGCGGATTTTTATTATTATCGTTATTTATTTATTTATTTTTTTTAAACAGCCGCTGATATTGGTCCGAAAAGGCAAAATAAGAAAAAAATAGCCGCGTAGTAAAAAATAATGGCCGCGCGCTTTTACTCTCTCGTCGGATCGCTCCATCCCCCCTTCCCCTACCCCGGGCGGTAGCATGACAAGCATTAAGGAGAAGGCGAATGGTTGGTGATCGCATTACGCGGACGCGGCGGGCGACGTCGTCGGTTGCCACGGAGGTACCGTAAACGTTTTTTTTTAACGTCCGCCGTGCGCTCGAAAGTTCGCCGTCTAGAAATCCGAAATGAGCGCCACGGACTTTTTATAGAGTGTTCGCGTTTTCGGCACGGTCGTGTTTTCACCTCTTAGCGGGTTCTCAAATGACAGCAGGCCGGCAGTGATTTTTCGTCGAAACGATAACGGCGAAAGAAATATTGCCTACCGAATATTCTTTACCACGTTGTATATACCTATATATAATACGATTTTTTAGGTTTTCCGAAAGATCTAAACATACTAAGTGACTCGATCGATAGAATCGACGAATAAAATTGATTTAGATATCGATAGTATGAAGTTAACGGGTCTTACTGGAGAATGAAGAAGACTTTAAAAAATTGGAACTTATGAAAAAAGTTAACAATCTTTAAATACCTGTGAGATACTTTACGCACAATGAATGGCTGGTCTAAAAAAAGCGGAAAAGCGTTTTGGGTGTAGGATGATATTTGTAAGATTCGAGGCGGTACAAGAAAAATAAATTTTACAAAACGCGCGAACAACGACTAAACAGACGGGAGAACGTTAAAGATCTTCAAGAATAAAGTACAATGTGTGGATCCATTGTCCATGTAGTAACGGGGAACTGGCCAAAAAAAATTGGAGACGTGCAACGTGGTGGAGTTAGCGGACTCGTTAAAGGACAAAAGGTACACAAGTTTGTGGCTCGTAAACAAGGGCGGGAAAGAAACAGTAAGACCAACGATGGAATTGAAAACCTGGAGTAGAATACGTCGGGGTGGACCCAGAAAAAAAGTGGACAAACGTAGCGGGGGGGGAGGGATATTTAAGAAGTTTGGAAAACAGGGATAGTACAAGATAGTAGTAACAGATGGTGAAGTGTAGCCATGGCGGAAAATACTCTCGGAGAATAGCCACGCCAGAAAGAAGATTGTCCGGTGTAACGTCCGTCAATTTCCAATGTCGAACGTGTAACGAAAATGAAATAACGTCCGTAGTCGTTAAAGTCGTCCCCATAAACGGTATTTTTATTTACGAATTATAATTGTAAACACGCGCGTCATACGTTATTAAACGGTACAACTGTAAACACACTGTTTTATTGGTACGACGAGAAAAGCCGGTATACCGTATTCGACGATTAATTACGAGTACATTTCGACTTTTGTTTACGTATTTCGACGTCGTAGTCCGACCACGAAAATTAGAAAATCACTTCGTACAAACGAGGGTTTTCAAGTGGTAGTATCGTATCGCCCGAAATATCTATTGTCGTTTGTTTACCGGATATATAGCCGGCGGCCGCCGATCAATCAAACTGGCGTCCACTCGTATACGAAAACGCGAAACACCCGTCGAAATGCCCGAGCAGTGCAAGGCCCGTGTAAGGACGAACAATCTAAAACGCGCGTACATAACCTATCGATTATGATTCGTTATTTTTTCCCCTTTCACGGTCGCGAATACACACGAATTACTCTCGGGAAACATAATAAACGCGTCTTTATCGATAACAGATTACCGGCCGCGGTAATCGAACGACAACTACGAACGGGTCCTGGCCGACGTCGTGAATGGACAAATATACCGATGGCGCAATTTTCCGATCGACGCGTAACGTGGACGGGCCGTTGGTTGGCGAGATCTTGAACACGAACCGTCCGTTTCGGTTTCGGACAAAAAGCCACAATGAAAATACGCCGTCGCGGCGTACATGTTTGGCGAGGAATTAGGGTAATCATTATTTTAGCGAGTGTAATAGTGGGTACTTGCAGTTTTCGAATCCGACCTGACCCGAAATTAATTTTAATTTCGCATTTTCCGAGCACAATTAATGAACGTCTAGCTGCAACGGCAATCTCCTTCATCCTAATCTACGGGTCATTCCAATTACAGCCGTTGATCCTCCGGGTAATGGATTCCGGCCAGAGACCATTTGTAAACAAAATTACTCATATAATTTCAAAATCTGTTAGCATCTCTAAATGAGTTACCGGCGGCGGAGAGGGATATTTCGGTTTTAATAATTCATAAACCTGAGCACCGCGAGGCGCGTACACACACACACACACACATGCATACTAGCTTTCCATTACACTTTAATGGTCCCAAAATCTCTTCATATAATCTGGTAACGTTCCAAAAATACGTGCAGTTTTACGGAAAAATATAAATAATTTATATGTATATATATGCGCGCGTGCGCATATTTCAATACTATATATACGCATTGATTATATTACATATTATACTAAATATATATATATATATTGTTTTTTTTTTGTTGTTGTTGTTCGCCAGTCGATCGAGGGTTCAATCACGATTCAATTTGTAGTTTTAATTTATATTCATAGAAGCTAACGACGGCGAGGGATTAGTGATGGCGCGGGGCTAAAAAAAAGTGGCTTCGAATTACATTAATTGAATTGTAAAACAATATTTTTTGCGAATAAAAACGACGAAATAATGAAAAATTGAAATTACGGATCATTGGAATTGCGTTCGACTTTTTTCGGGCGGATTTCGAATAGTAATCATAACAAACGGGACGCGAAAAAAACAAAAAAATAAAACGTACGTAAAAATAACTTTATTATAATTTGTCATAGCGCGTGGCTACGTACGTAAATGTGTATGCGTATACACACGGGCATATTATTTATGTAGCACATTATAGGAATTCGAAGCTTTCAAAGTTCCATTATAATAATTTATCCGTACGGGTTTGGGACTTTGGAATCCGCGCTAAATTTAATACGCGCGTTATTATACTATTAGAAGAATAAAGCTTTCCCCCCTACGTACGTCGATCGTTTTTTGTCGGCCGAAATCGTGCTCCTATTGGGCAACGCGCGAAACGCGACATCACATTCGACGAAACTATCAAATACTTTCGACAGCGGCGAAAACCGCGCCCGGTTTTACGTAGTAATAGTTCATCGGGCGACTCGCGACCGTTCTACCGAACTATAATAAACACAAAAATTGTTCGTTTTACGAGGGAAGTTAACTGAACGCGAACGTGTATACTACTGCAGTACCATACTCTCTCTGTATATATATATATACATGTATATGTTATAGGGTACTTCGACAGTAAGTACGATTTTCGAAAACGTTATGGTACTAGTTTTATTTCTTAGATACTCTTTTATCGTTTTCCTTTTAAAAACTCGATTGATTATAACCATACGTATATATAATCCGTTAACGGTTTTTATTACTTTCTTTGGAAAAGGTAAAAGTTATCGAGCAGGTGGAGCAGGTACAAATCGTGAGTATAATTTATACTAATACGTTATTGTTATCGCGGTAGGACCGTGCAGGTCCGCGAGTCGGAGCGAAAGTCAAGTATATCGAAGGTATACTATACGTGTATATACACACACACACTGCGAGACTCAATAATCGGATTAAAGGTCCCGCCGATACGGGCGTATCCTTTTTGGTGGCAGAAAAAAAGAAAAAAATAATATTCCGCGCGCGTACGAACCGTAACGTGTATAGATACATAACGTATACGTACGCCGCGGCGATTCATTCACGGCGGGAAGAACCATTATGTGTACGAACGTTTCACGCGCATTATTATTACATTGTACGCGCGCGTATATATTTTAATGGGGTGCGCGGGAGTGTAGAAACGTGCGCGTGGAGTCGTGCTGGGGGGCTTCATTCATCTCGGTTTCCGGCTTATGAATGAAAAAAAAATATGTGTGTGTGCGCGTGTATATATAACGTCTTCGATACAGGTGAGAAAAACCGACGGTAGCACCTCCGGAGCATCATTAATTTCGTATTTATTCTTCGACTCTCTCGTCGGCCGCTTATACGTTACGTATATATATATATATATATATATATATACAGTCCGCGAGGAATTATTATTGTTATTACCATAACGGTCGATAAAAAAAAATGTATATATACGTTTACGGAATGAAAAAAGGAGAAGAGTAAATAGTCGAGTCATTAGATGGCCATTGAGGCGAATATCACACTCTCGTAATAGTAGAAACGACCGCGCCGTTTTTTTCTTTAAGTACGTAATGTATATATATACGCGTCGTATATAATTACTTAAATATAGGCGATATCGAAAAACGAAAATACGATAAACGCGAAAAACGATTTCCCCAAGCTCGCGTATGGTTTAATGGGCACGCACGATCCGTGCGCTTTTTAAAAAAACCGCGATCGTTTACGATTAGACGTGCCAAACATGGAAACGTCGTTCGGACACCAAGACGTCCGAAGAATATTCGCTACGAATTATTTTCCCGACCTAAATCAATTACAAGCGGCGGGGGGGGAAGGTAACGGACAAAAAAACCGAACCGATCGTGTCCCGTACGCTCGAGTTGCCGTACACGCGCCGTAAAATCGTCACGTTTGTCGTCGTACGTCGTTTCGTTACGATCGCAAATTCCAACCGTACCGTGTTCGCGCGCCTAACGTGCCGATCGAAAACTGTTCGCTGTGCACAACGATGGCGACGACGACGACGACGACAACAACGACTTCGTTCTGTCGACAAAAATCGTCGATTTTCCGCCTCGTACACGGACAAAATACGCGCGCGTTCTTTACGCGGAATTCGTTTTCCAGAGACGCGTTTCGAAAATACCACGCACGTCTGGCCGACTTCATTCATAAGTTTCGTCGAATTATTATATACCTCGGCGCGTATACAACGCAAACGAGGGGATTCGATTTAACGGAAAGAAAATCGGATCAATTTCGATTCACCTGCGCAGACAATCCGGTGCCGGTAAGTCTGTTGAATGCCCCCGAAGTCTCGGCATTCCCATTGTACCGCGTCTTTCTATTCACCGCACGTATGTGTTGTTGTTATTATTATTATACGGCGTGTCTTTCATAAAAACGACACACACACACACACGCGCGCGCGCGCACAGAGTTATAAAAACCCGCCGGGTGGTATATGACTTTGAGCGGCGGATACGATACGAATTCCGTAGCGAAATTCGTGTGTAACAATAATTGTAAAAACTGCATGTGGTTTGACCCCATGGACGTCCCGTAAATGGCCAGTAAACCCATCAACGCGTACCCGGGGTCTCGTTTAAAACGCAATATTATTATACTGTACGGCCCGTGTTTAAACGACGTATTTAGTTCCGCGCGCGCAACTTCGGTACGCTAACTTCGGTAGAGACGGTATTATACTCGCCGGACGGAATTAGATATCGGATGGAAAAGGGACGTTTTTTTTCACTCGGTGTCCGGTCGGACGTTTAAATCTCCGTCGCGACGTTCGTGCGCGAAACGCGTTGTCGTTACATTACGTCCGGACACGACCGGCGAAATTCCCGCCCGTTTAATCGCGTCCTCGCGATCGTTATAACCATACGGTTAGGTTGAGTTCGATCGTCACGGAACGCTTATCGGATTTCATTCCGCGAACAACGCGCTGGGATAGGTGGGACAGGAGAGGTAACGTCGTTTTTGACGGTTCGCGAATTGTACGTATCGACCGAAAGGACGGTATTTTTATTAACCGAAATACGCGTATACATTTACGCGGTCGTAGCCGAACGGGTCGTTTCGATGGCCATCAGTCGGCCAACGCGCGGCGCGTAATTTCGATTTTCGAAATCAAATCGCCCCGGACCAAAAAAATATTAGGGGGGGGAGGGTGATGGTGAAAATCCCCGAATAACGACGAAAGTTATTCGAGCCCCGTGCGTCGAGATTCGTGAATGGAAAATCCGTTTCGGAACTTCCGCGTCCGTATCGTTTCGGCCTAAATTGATGATTTACCGCGCGCCAACGTTACGGCGATTAATTATCGTTTCGCGGCGCGTAAACGTCGAATGTACTTGGTAGGCACGAAGTTTTGTCTGATCGTCCGTATCGGAAAAAACCTCTCGGCAATTCCGCGACGTCCGACCGCTTGACTAATTAAATTTTTATATAAAAAATATTTCGCGCGTACAATTACCGGACGACCGATCTGGGGATACCCGCAACGGATTTTGCCCAATAAACTACGACGGTATTTATATATTCGTATCGGCTTTATTATTCGAATTGTCCGTAGCGGACCGGAGCCGCCGTCGTGAACACCTTGCCATCTACTCGTCTTCCCGTCTATAAATCGCTCGTTCCCGTTAATAAGAATAAATTCGGACGTATAATGAATTTCGACGAAATTTTTCGGACGAGAAACGTCGAAAATTATTATTTTCTACGTACGTATATACAATGTTTAACGATCGACGCCTCCGGTATATTATGGAAACAAATTGCGTTCGTGTCTGGGCACACAGGGACGGAAAAAGAGACCGACGACCGTAATTTCTAGTGACGAAAACGTGTTCGTTATTAATTAAGTTGTACACGGGCGTTACGTACGAACGCGTACACGAACGAGTACGAATATTACTGGCGCGGAAACTGCGTAGGAAACGATAGCGCTTAAAATTACGATCGAACGTTTTCGAGCCCCGGGAGTTGGACGAGCGCGCGCAATACGAAATGACGAAATAACGTACCGCGTGGTATACGGGTGTGTGTGTGTGTGTGTGCATATGTAGGGAGGGGGGCGTAAAAGGGCGGGAGCGGGCATTAAACTATACTCGAAAAACACGGGACGAACAGTAGACAACTGTTTGCGGTGTAAGTAAACTTTCGACGAAAACTTAAGAAACTTCATAGGGCCGGCAAATAGTATAGCGCGACGGCGGAGAGGAAAAACGAGGGTTCCAAAAACTCGCGAAAGCGTTCTGTCCGCTTTGAAAAATATACACTACGTACACACGTATATACAACCGTCGTTTCCTATCCTTTAGTATCCTACGCGTGTACAAACACACACATACGCGCGTATACGTTCCCGACTATTATTGATGTTTTAAGAATCGCTTAAGGCGAGCCGAACACACGCATTATTGTTTTACAAATATCCGATCATACACATGTATCGGGACGGGTTATTTTTGTTTTCCCTCCCTTTACACACCCACACACATACACACACACACACATATACACACAGCGTTTCCACGGTTGTTCGCCCTCGGCAATAAACTGCGAACATTTTCCAAATCTCCTTCCGTCGTTCGCACGCCGGGACGACGCGGCGGGAGTGGGAAGCGCAACCCTCCCCTCCGACCGTTGGGCGCGGCGGTGGGATATGTATGTGTGTGTGTAAGAAACGACAGTCGCGAGCGTATATAAGGTTGTTTTTCACGCGGTGTGAAAACCGAGGACGCTTTTTAAAATGGAGTCATTTATCTCTCCGCACAGACGTCCCGATAACGACCCAACAACAACCCGACGCCATCTTGGCACTAAGTTCATATACATATCAACCGTAATACGATACTGATATCGGATTATGCCGCGGCGAAAAGTTTCTTTTTTTTTTTTGTTCCTCGGCCGAGATTCCGGGGACAGTTTAGAGAGACGCGCGGTAAAAAGACAACAAATAAAAAGTAAGTAAAGAAACGGTACGAGGAGCTTTTTGGGGCAATAAGATTGAATGTACGGATAAGTGGCTGGTAGCATTTGTGACGTGATAAAGTTTTCCCGCGTGGTTCGATTTAGTGATTCCCCCCCTCGTATATATGTACAATATTATGCGTACACACACACACGCGCGCACGCGTGTATGAAGAGCGCGTAAATTCGCGCGTATATTTACCCGCCCGGGCGACACCGTTTACGTCGGAGGACGCGGTGAGACGTACGTTTTTCGTCGCGTCAACGAACGTCGAAAAACCGGCCGGCGAAACGTATAATACCCGCCGGCGGTACAATATTTCCGTCGGTACATTACGCCGTTCTACAGTCTCCTGACGTACCGGCGAACGATCGCGTATTTCGTAACTATTCCGGACGGTGGCCGTGTTCCAAACGCTACCGTCTAACCTAACCGACCGTCGTTCAGACGTATTTTCACCGCGACCCACTCCGCGCCACCGTGGATCGCACGGGACCGTACCGTCCGCGCCGGTAATCGTCCGAATAAAACGCGTGTCTCCGGCAACGGCGGATAATATATATATATTCTACTACAGTTTGCGACGTCTCGCTCCGGGTTCACCGGAGGAGCATCGTTTAACGATCCGCCATGGGGCACGGGTCGCCAACCCGTGGCCGAGATCCATGGATCAAAGCCGACGGGATTTTATTATTTTCGTTGTTGTAATTTCACTGGCCAAAACAAAATTGGGAGGGAAGAAAAGTTATATATTATGGACGTCACGCTAACATACGTACCGACCTGTTCACCGAAAACCCGCCGAACACGGTCCCCGTCCCGGGGAACGATAGTTGATGGGTTTACTCTATCTTTACTATTAAAAAACTTACACGAAAAAACAGATTGAGTATAAAATAAACCGGATGAAATATAATATATACACTGCCGCCTTAATCGTGGATGACATACAAAACGAGAATGACTAGGTCTGCATCGAATAGGTCGGTACGACTATCGATACAGACCTTATCGCTAAACAACCATAATCTCGGGTTAATGAACGGAGCCTCGGATGATATTGAACGTTACAAGTTTCTCGTTTCTCTAACCCCAACGGATTAGAAGAAGGACGGGTCCGGCGGGCCATTATCGGGAATTCGCGTACGTTCGAACGCGTCGTGGATACGATTTGGCCACCATTGCGCCGGTTGGTCGTGGAACCGAGTGCGGAGACGGTAAAATGTACGATTGATAAACTCGAACGTAACGTCCGCCGCGCTACCGCTAACTATTTCGTTGTCCGTAAAACGGCAAATCGATTTGCGCCGCGGCGTTTAAAAACGATTTATCGCCACGATAAACGTACGCGTTTTAAAAATAAATAAACTTAATCGTCCGTGAACCGTTACGTATAATATTGTAAATATTATCGTTTTCGATGTACGCGCGCGTACTGTAGCCGAATATAAATAAATACATATATACACGTGTTTCTATACGACACACACACGAAATACGACTCGTTAAATCGCCTGAAATACGCGCGTGCTTTTACGTACTCGGGTAGTTACGGGGTGTACGTGGAAAATGGTTCGAAGAATTTCGACGGAATCGATAGAACGTCGAACATTTTTGGGAAACAGACCTCGAATTCGGGCTTATTGGGGGAGGGGGTTGTACATCGCGAAAACAAACCGAACGTCATTTCGAAGTGAAACGAACGCGTCGAAAACGTCTCCGGAATAATGTTACAACAGCGCGCGCGGTAATCGTCGTCTGTACATACGCGGCCCGCGTATATTTATACGTAATAACGTTTACGTCGCGGATCGCTTTTTGTCGTAACCGTCGCCGTCATTAGCGTTTTCGTCGTTTTAAAGGGCCGTTAAAACCGTTTATTACGCCAAACGCGTATAATAATAATAATAATAATACCCAATGACGCGAGCTACGGTACGTCGGATTCGTAATAATAACAAATAGTGTAGCCCCAACCAGAAACGGGCACACGTTGAACGGCTGTATTGGCACGTGGTCGTGTGGTGAACGTGTACGACCGAGCGTGCATTCAGCGGCAAGTCCGCGGGATATACGACACGACGCGAGGTTTTAAAACGCCGGCCGCGGTAATTTTCGCTAAATTCCGTTCGGGATCGTCGACGCCGTTCGGTTTCGAGACCACCGTCAGTGGCGTACTAACAAAAGTAGGGAGGGGGGATAAACTCCTCGAAAATTTTTAAAAAAAATTAATTTCGTACGCGACGGATATGTTTAGTCGATAATAACGGAAAACTAAAATACTCTTAACCGTCAACGCGCGTTATAATATAACGTGTTCGTTAAAAACGAATAATCCGTTAAAGTTTATAACGCGTCTTGTTTCGTTAGGGTCGTTCGAATTATTAATTTTAAAATTAAATCCCCCCTCCACTATAAATTCAGTTCTAAGTACGCCTCTGACCACCGTGCCCGCACGCCGCAACGCCCCGTCCGCCACACATTGGCGTAATGCAAGGGGGGGATAAC